>JAPQNM010000045.1:2751408-2771408 GCA_029783475.1 Metacarcinus magister | reverse complement strand
CATATCCTTTTGTTGAAAATTTATGTTATCACACACACGCGCGCGCATACGCGCGCACACACACACACACACACACACACACACACACACACACACACACACACACACACACACACACACACACACACACACACACACACACACACACACACACACACACACACACACACACACACACACACACACCGTTTCAGTATGTGTCCCTGATTGTGTGTCACTGAATTAAAGCACCCATGACTTCCTCCACAGGACCTCCAATGCGCTGTTCAACTTCCAGTGGCAGCCAGATGGCTCAGTGGCTTTCCAGGCTAACAATGGCAAATATGTGGCCATCAAAAAATCTGGCCACCTCTTTGGCAATGCTGACAGTCCTGACGAGGAAAATGCACGCTTCCACTTCTACCTCATCAACAGGTAAGCCTCAGAGTGCAAAAATCTTTTCATTGTGTTTTACAAGATATGGTGTTTGAAAAGGAAATCAAATTACATTATTTCAATAATTTTGAAGATACATGTATGATCTATATAAATGTGATTTACATGAACATGAATTTCTAATAGAAAAATAAATTTTGTTGATATTAAACTTATAATAACGATGTAGTTGAACATTTGGCATAATTTAAAAGTATATTTTATAATAAAGAAATATTTATCTTATATTCCTAATTGCCAGCACTGACATGTATTATACAAATCACATGAATTTTTTGTATGTAGCTTCATAAATGTTAGTTGAGTTACGTGTATGTTTACTGACTGAGTGTTGTTGTTGTGGTGGTGGTGGTGAAGGCCAGTGCTGGTGTTGAAGGGTGAGCAGGGCTTTGTGGGATACAAGACGTCTTCCAGTCTCAAGATGGAGTGCAACAAGGCCAACTATGAGACCATCAAGGTGGAGCGTGGTGAACAGGGTCAGGTGTTCTTCAGAGGTAATAAACTCATGTCAACCATGCCAATATTTATTTTTTGTTTCTTGTTTCAAAACCTGTTTCCGTGGAAGAGAACTAGTTTTGTGTGAATCTTGTTCTCATGTCCTCAAGGATGTCAAGCTAATAGAAGAAAAACTCATGTCCTCAAGGCTGTTAGGTTAAGAAAGTGATTTCACATTAGTAGCAGACTCAACATCCAGTTTAATATTAAAGTCGTGTTTTCACTTAAAATTTCTAAAGCTACCAGAGAAAGCACATTAAAGTTAGAAAATAATTTGATACATATCCTGAACAATTTTTGATTTTATTTGTTAGAAGACAAATTAACCAAGTGAACTTTCTCCACGGTGCAGGTCAGCATGGAGGGTACTGGCACGCCTGTGGGGATGGCATCATGGCTGACTCTGAGGTGCCTGAAGGCTTCTTCATTGAGCTGCGTGAAGCAACTCGCATGTGCATTAAGAACTCATCTGGCCAATACATTATCACGGAAAAGAATGGCGGCTTCAAGCTGGGAGACACGGATCCCTCCCGTGCCACACTATGGGAGTTTTGAGGTGGCAGGCCAATGTTGGGTGGAGCAAGGGGTGAGAGGTCCTCCAGCCTGGCCTAGAGTACAGAGGAGGCAGGGTAGTGTAGCATCACATTGAATGATCTTATACGGTAAGGTTGTAGATGTTTTGAGAATTTGTTTCAATGCTGAATTTAATTTATGGCAGATTGGCAACATCCCATCCAACCATTTAAATTTAGTGATGTCCTGAAGGATGATGATACCGCTCAGTAGGTGTAATTAGAATGTAAGATATTTTGTGATGTTCATTTCATTGTTGTTGCTAACCATTGATCTGCCCATTTTGGTCAATTTAGAGGGAAATTTTTTTTTACTTTTATACCAATGAGCTGAGTTAGAGTCTCGAAACTTGGTAGTACGATTAATCATCGACAAAGACACTCAGTAACTAGGTAATGCTGTAGTCTTAAGGAAATTGTGTTACGAAATCCACCACTAAGGAATTCTCACCTGGGGTCTTGCTACTCTGCATCTTGGCTCAGTAGTGCTCAGATCCTTGGATGGGTAATTGGTGGAGAGGCACTGGAGGTCCGCACAACCAAAGTATCTACGTCTTTATATCTGTCCCTGTACAATTAACCTGAAGCCTTGCTGTATGTAGATATCATTATTATTAATATTGCTTCCACTTGTCCCTAAGCTAAGTCAAATAATCTTGTACTTAATTATACTTTTTTACTCTTTCTACTTGTGACAGATGACTGATTCATTTGTGGGAACATATAATTGAAATGTCTTACTGATACATTTACTACTAATATATTATCTAGATTATATATTTGCTGGATTTTTTATGATTTTATAAGGAGCATTTTGTGATAGTCCAGTCCCAGCGTCCTGCACCACCTAGCTCGTGTAGTAATGTAGACAACAAGGCTTGCTTATCAGAGGCTGCTGGTGCCACTGTAACTTGTGCAAGGAAAATATTTAAATGTTCTACTGAATGTTACTGAGCATAAAAAATTTTCCCGTGGTAGGAAATGTATATTTGTGTCAAAATTGATTAAGTTTCAGTACTTGACACTTCTAAACATAATTTTATGATGATCCGTCAAATAAATTAAGGAACTACTAAAGCATATCAAGGAATTTGAGTGCTTCAATAATGTCTTGTACATTGCAATACAACAAACCAGTTTCAGGAGATTAAGCCACAGCAGTGTGTGTGTGTGTGTGTGTGTGTGTGTGTCTGTGTCTGTGTGTGTCTGTGTCTGTGTCTGTGTGTGTGTGTGTGTGTGTGTGTGTGTGTGTGTTTTATACCTACATATGTGTCAGTCACTGCCAAGTGCTTGCTCAAGGTCCTTTGCATTTGCCAGAATAAATTTGGACTATGGCAACCATTAGCTAAACTATGCTCTATGATGTGTACTTGTAATTGTAAACTGAAATCGGTCCATTGGTGCATGCAATGGTACCAGCAGCCTCCACGCTCTTGGTGTCACAGCCACAGCTCCCACACTGTGGCCACCAGCCAATGCATTTATGGAAGGAAAACCTTGACCCAGGACTGCATAAGGGGGTCGTATAGAGCAGGAAGTCAGCTGTGTCCCGTGACCCGCCAGTATTTTTTTTTTTGAGTGAGTACTAGCTCTTGGTGTTTACTGTTCACTCCATTTAGATGTTTGTGTGATATTCACTTTGTCATTTTATCAAGTGTGCCCCTTTTTAACGTGTATGTCAGATGTGTAGAGATAAGCCCTCAGTGTTGGCAGGCGTGGGAGTGGGGCGGGTCGGGGCACTGCTGACTCCCCCGCACAATCCTGCCGGGTGTAGTCTATTGATTGTAAGATGCGCTTTAGGCTAGATATATACTTTATTTATTGCATTATTGTATAGCAGACCAGTATAAACTGCTTATTAATAAAGCTAAGCAGATATGTTTGTTTTTGGCACTTCAACATGATAATGAACACTATAATTAACGTGATAATGGACTTACCAGTCATTAGCAACATTCACTATCCTGAAGCTTGAATATGGTAAGGATTCATGATGGTTAGTGTTGTGTGCGTGATCAGGTTTTGTGAACTGCATTTTGAAGTACTTGTAATATGAAAAATAATATTATTTTTCTTAACGGGTGCGACAAACCTATATCCTCCATTTGATCTAACTATTTCACTATAACTTAGCGTTCTTTCCTTCCCCATATTTTACCTTACCATCATTTCTTTGCTCTGCCTTTTGCCTTTTAGCGTAACCATATGACCTCTGATGTCTGATGTTTACTTCATTCACATTAACTCATTCACTTGTAATGGGTGGATACATTTCATCATCATCATCATCATCATTATCATCATCATCATCATCATCGTCGTCGTCATCATCATCATTGTTATCACCAAATGCACCAAACAAGATGTGTTTTTGTTAGTGTTTGGTGAAGGCAGAAAGAGATCAAGAAGGAAACCAAAACCGTTCAATTTCATGACCATACAGATAAACCACTTTCTTCACAGTATGAGTAATGTTACTGAATTAATATTAGAGATCAATTGACCTCAGTTTAAATGGTTTCCACTCTAATGTAATGTTCTCGTCCTTTGGTGTCAGCCTTGCCAATTATTATTTTCATCAACTACTTCTATGCTCTTGTCCCACTACCTTCCTTATTCGTGAGGTGTTAGGACTTACAACCCTTCTCTCTATTCCCTGTGTATCTTAACAAGTGACCAAAGGGGACACGTGCAGAGGGATAGGAACCCCACCTTCGGAAACATGTCATATTCCCACAAAAAAAATAGTAGCAGAAGCCTCTGATTTTTTACTTTGTTTTTTCTGATTTGTTTGTTGCTTCATACAGTGTACGGGAAAGCAAGTATGTAATACATTCTTCACATTCAGATTTATGCAAATTTGTCATTTTTAATCTTCATATATCATCATATTGGTTCAGCACGTGATGCTTTGAAGGTGACCTAAACATTGAAATCGTAATAAGGAAGAAAAACTTAGTCAGTATTCCAGACCTTAACATTGAAGGGAATTTAGGAATTACAAAGTGGACCAAAGGCTGCCATTAGGGAGACGGGCATCAGTGCTATAAGAATGTGTAAAGAGTCTGGTCTAGTTGGGCGGCATGAGGAAGGAAGGATCCGAGCAAAAAACTAAGGAGAATAATTGAAATAATGACAAAAGAATAATGAAAGATTGAAGGTCAGGTAGGTGAGGTATGATAAGTGAATACGGCATTTAGCTTTAAAGTGCTAGGCATTGAGTACATGTACACTCCGACCATAAGGAACACCGCTCATGGCTCTTATTAAGGTCAGTATTTGTAAAAACAAATATGAGTTACGACACTAGCCATATTTATTTTTGGTGCACGTCAGGAACCCGTTGCCACAGAACTTTAGAAAAATAATGAAAACAATAAACATTATAATTAAGAAAATAATCTCGGTAGCATCCCAAGATCGTGTGAAACAGTTTTATTCCTCCACTTGGGGAATGGTGGCGTGTTTGCTGGTGTTGTGCGAAATTTAGACTCCTGCGAAATAAACGGGTATCTGTTGACGCATGCGCACTAACTTACACTCGACGCAGAGAGGAGTAAACACAGCAAGGCCAAGAGGGATCCATGGCGCTAGTGCGAAAGTTTTTTGCTTCTGCAGAGGTATGTTTTAAGAATGATATATTACTGACCTAGGCTGCATCTTTCTTGCCTGTGTTACATATTTGAATACCAGTAAGATTGGGAATCATGAGAAGCGGGAGGCAGAAAACGCAGCTTGTCTCAACTTGGTTTGTGTAATTCCCATACTAATTTTACTGGTTGTAAATTGTTAGTGCATGGAAAGCTGCGTACTGACTCAGAGTACATCTTTCCTACCTGTGGTGTGTTAGAACACCAGTGAAGTTGAAAATGATGGAATGAGAGGCAGAAATCAGGCCACGCGTGGACATTACGTACGCGTGTATAGATATAGCACAACAAACTCTAGAGAGTGGACCGGGAGGGTGCTGCAGAACATCCACGGTAAAGACTTTTATATGTAAATTTTTTTTATAATCTCGTGGCCTACTTTCCCCAGGATACAGTCCTGTAGGTTTTGACCAACTGTCGGTGGCTCCTTAGGGGATGGGATTCAAGAACGAGCTAAGTGCGGCAGAGGACGGCGTAATTATATTATTAGGATACACAAGAAAAACATATACCAGAAAACCTGTTGGTCTAGAACTCGAGTATCTGCTGGACTACATACTATTACTACTTCACTACGTGTAGGAGAACAGGATATAACAGAAGGCTCTCTCACCGCTGACCTTGTCTCTGATGATCTTTTCAAATAATTTAATTAAAACTGACGTTATATTAATCGGACGATAGGTATTAGCTTGTTTATTATCTCCTTTCTTAAAAATAGGGGTTATGTTTGCCCTTTTCCATGCTCGAGGTATTCTAGCTTAAGTTAATGATTTGTTAGATAAATTTCCGCGGTGAAACTTCATCAGGACCAATCGATTTTTTGGAGATATTTAAGCACCTCAAGTACATGAATTTCGTTTAGTTCGGTTATATCAAACTTTTCTTCGTCAAACTCATGAAATATGTTCAGCAGAGTAAGGATAACTGCGTCATTTTCCTCAGTAACGATGATACTGAACGTTAAACTCAAAATGTAGGTCATACCTTTGTCATCGCTGGTTAGTTTATCATTATCATAATCTACTAGTGGTCTTACATTATTGTTTACGGTTTTTTTGCTTCGTATCGTTTGAAGCTGAAGAATATTTTGGGATTTTTCTTGGTTTCGTAAGAGATTTTTACTTCATACCCGTGTTTGCTTTTTCTTATCTTTTTCGTACGTTCTTTTGTTTCAATGTAAATGGGTTGATAAATGAAAGAAAAAAAAGAGGACGTTCGTTGAAATTTTTTCTAACAGAGTCAATGAACGTTTTAGCTACCCTTTTCAGATAAGTTTTTAAGTGTTTAAGAATACGAAACATTACAAGGATACATCTAAATGTATTAAAAAATATGAAGATGGTTTGTGGGAAGGTATTAATAAACTTCTCTGGCAGACTCATGGACACTTCATCTACTGCAGTCTTCAAAAAATTCAAGCATCTATATTTTATATTAAATATCTGCTCATTCGGCAGTTTTGATTGTGACAGTTCCTGGTAGAATTTAGCTCCAAAAGAGAATGTCTTTGATAGGTTAAAGATGTGCATCTTCAATCTTTAAATACTTTCTCATGTTTATCTCTACAGATTCTACTTTTCAATGAAATGTAGAAAACAAACAAGGTGTTGCAAAGTGACCATATAGTAATTAAGTATGAATTAGGATTGAAATGTATTTGTGAATGTTTGTTAAGTACAATAATTGTTAAATAAGTTAAGGTATACATATTGAATAGATAAATAGGGCGGAGTGATACATAGGATGGAAGGAGCTGAAGGGCAGCGTAGGTCGTAGGTTGTTTTTTTTCTATATAAGGGAAGACAAAGCACTCTCTCTCTCTCTCTCTCTCTCTCTCTCTCTCTCTCTCTCTCTCTCTCTCTCTCTCTCTCTCTCTCTCTCTCTCTCTCTCTCTCTCACATACACACACACACACACACACACACACACACACACACACACACACACACACACACACACACACACACACATGGTCTGCTAGCGTAGTGGTTAGCGCACTCGGATCACAACCGAGCGGGGTCAGGGTTCGATCCCCTGGGCGGACGGAGATTATTTGGGTGTGTCTTCTTTCACGTGTAGCCCCTGTTCACCTAGCAGTGAGTAGGTACGGGATGTAAATCGAGGAGTTGTGACCTCGTTGTCCCGGTGTGTTGTGTGTGAGTGGTCTCGGTCCAACCCAAAGATTAGTCAGTATGAGCTCTGAGCTCTTTCCATAGGGGGACGGCCGGCTGTCTCGAGAGAGACCAGCAACAGACTGTACAGTGAAACAGTGAAACACACACACACACACACACACACACACACACACACACACACACACACACACACACACACACGCACTACTCACACACGTTCCGTTACCATACCTGTCTACCACACCAAGCTAGCTAACACTGGATAACATGCCATTTTTACGTGCCCTTCCTTCCCCCCCTTAGCTTCCTTCAACTCCCTTAGCTTCCTCCTCCTCCTCCTCCTCCTCCGTCTATAAAACCTCTATAAACCAATTTTTGTGAGATTTGAACCTCTCTCATAATTATCAAGCATTTTTCGTGGCTACACCCTTGGAATTATTTCGAAATATCACTTTTTATCAAATAACTCAAAAAGTATGAGGTTTACGTAGAAAATGTATATAGAGTATTAAAGAAAGATCAGATAACGCCTGTTCTATTTAGCTATAATATAATGACAATAGAATATAAATAATTGAAAAAATTTCACATTTAATTTTTTCAAAAAATATTAATTTTCTCCTTTTTTTCTCCAAAGCTATGAGAGATATTAGATAATGAACACGATAATTAACGTGATAATGGACCTACAACATACAAATAAGAACAAACAAAGTAAAAAATCAGAGGCTTCTGCTACTATTTTTTTTGTGGATATATGACCTGTTTCGCAAGGTGGGGTTCCTATCCCTCTGCACGTGTCCCCTTTGGTCACTTGTTAAGATACACAGGGAATAGAGAGATGGGTTGTAAGTCCTAACACCTCACGAATAAGGAAGGTAGTGGGACAAGAGCATAGAAGTATTTGATGAAATGATAATTGGCAAGACTGACACCATAGGACGAGAACATTATATTAGAGTGGAAACCATTTCAACTGAAGTCAATTGATCTCTTAGATTAATTCAGTAACATTACTCATACTGTGAAGAAAGTGGTTTTTGTGATATTTGAACCTCTCAAAATTATCAAGCATTTATTCGCGGCTACACCCTTGGAATTATTTCAAAATATCACGTTTTATCAAATAACTCAAAAAGTATGAGGTTTACGTAAAAAATGTATAGAGTATTAAAGAAAGATCAGATAACGCCCGTTCTTTCGAGCTATAATATAATGACAATAAAATACAAACAATTGAAAAAACTTCACATTTACTTTTTTCTAATAATATTTTTTCTCCTTCTCTCCAAAGCTATGAGAGATATTGGAAGTGTAATTGCACCTACCATTAGACCGTGTAAAACTCTACTTATTTGGCTCTATTAATATTTTCTCTTGGACTAATAGTTGTGCAGTAAAATGACGTAAATGTTTTTGACGTAAATTTTGGTCGACATTTTCCGGGCCCCAACCAAAATTCCGTCACAGAAACATGAAAAAAACATGAATTACAGTTGCACATCTTGAATAGGCAATAACAAGATATTTTGAGCCAGTTGTCTTGAATTTAGAATAATAGAAAATATTACCTACCACGCAATTTATTGATTTATTTTTATTAGTCCATATTCGTGTTTTTCATGCAGTAAAACCTCTATAGACTAATTCTTGTGAGATTTGAATCTCAAAACTATCAAGCATTTACCTGAAGGTGTTCGGGTAAGTGTTGTGCTCGGATTGTTCCAGTTGTTACCCTTCCCGGGCTTCCAGAATCATATTATCAGCCTTGAATCCTTGATCACGTGTTCCCTGGAGAGTGGCGGCCAATGGGCGAATCTCACGTTGTGTTCTGTGTGCTGATTGGCCCGTCTCCTACCTATAAACCTCATAGTATTGTAACTCCAACTTGGTGGTTGGAGTTAGCATTATTTAGATCCATACTCTGCAATAGAGGTATGGGTTAGATTAGATGAGGTTACCTCAATATTCTCGTCTACGTAGGTTGGAGTTAGGTTGATTTAGATCCACACTCTGCAATAGAGGTTGGACTTAGGATTTTTAGTTTGGACCTTAAGGTACCCCAATATTCTCACCATCACTGTTTTGACAGCACGTCATTTTGGATTAAGAAAACTTTCATTATGAATACACCATTGAAGGCGAGGATGCAGTGTGTGTGTGTAATGGAGGTTGGTGAGGACCTGGAGCCTCCTAAGAGAGTGAAACTGTCCGTGCAGACGCCTGTACTACCGGCGTGGTGCAGCTGCCTGCCACAGCTGGCACCAGGCTACAAACAGGTGGCAAAGTTCACTTTCAACAGCACCAAGAGCGGCACACGTTGCAAGACTTACACCTCCATGCCGCTAAGCATGAAGGTGTCTAGTATGCAAAGTGCACACGCCAGGTTTCCATCGGGCTTGGTGAAGGTGTCTGTGAAGCGGAGGCGAAGAGGGAAGATCGTTGTTTTCATTCCCTTGCAGGAATTCCTCGATGAGATGAAGACGGAGGACGAGGAAGCCGACAAACTCGTCCTCCACGTGAGCTGCAACGACTCTCATATTGAGAGGACCCGCGACCTTCCACACCCGGGTGGAAGCAGCACCAGGAAGGAAGGTGAGGCAGGAAAGATGCAGGAAAGCTTCAAGGAATGTACAGTAAGCGATACTCACGAAGAGTCATATCAAGAGAAGGCACAAAAAGGTGAAGTACGTGAATACAATGAACACATAGAAGGGGCGAATTGTCAATGTTTCAAGTTTAAAAACAGAATTGAATCCGCCACAACCTCACGCGAGGACCTCAAGGCAAAAGGAGACGAGACGGCGAACCAAACGTTGGAATACTCACGATACACGACAACATTGAAGTCGAGGATGATTTGCACGTGTGTGATGGAGGTTGGCGAGGGTCAGCACGAGCCTCCACGGAGGGTAACGCTTTCCGTACAGACGCCTGTACCAGCGTGGTGCTGCGGCCTGCCCCTAACTTACTTCAAACAGATGTCCAAGTTTACTTTCGAGAACAAGGAGCAAAGAACAAGTAGCCAGAGTTACACCTCAGTGCCGCTAATCATGAATGTGTATCGTCTGAAGCGTGCCCACACCTGGTCACCGTCGGCGTTGGTGAAGGTGTCGTTGAAGCAGAGGCGAGGAGGGAAGATCGAATTCTTCACCCCCGTCCAGTACTTCTTGAATCACATGGAGACGAACGATGCCGAGGCCGACGAACTCGTCCTCCGCGTGAGCTGCAAGAACGCTCGTATGGAAAGGACCCGCTGGGAACACCAAGAGGTCACTGCTGAAGAAGATTTATATGAAGACGAGGCAGAAAAAGACGAAATATGTAGTACGAAGTGCGAGGCCAAAGATGCGCCGATAGTTGCGTTTACCTTGAACCCTGAGGAAACCGTCCTCAAAACAAGAATGCAAGTGTTGGAAATGTCACAGCGGACAACGCACGCAGAAGGAAAGTACATTCGATCAGCGTTGGATGACATTATGGCTGAAATGGATCTCCTGGAAAAAGAGATGGATTGCGCTGAGACTTTGTGGACGAAGGAAGAGGAAGGTGAAGGAGGCTTTACCTATGAAGGAACGCACGAACAAAATGTAGATGATAATGAATTAAACGAACTGATGGAGAATTGCACTCAAGAGGAGATGCAGGATGTCTTCAGTGGGATGAACTGGAATTTGTTTGAAGAGGACGAAGACGTATCAGAACAAGAAGGAACAACTGAGGGCTCGCACGCCCCTCAAGTCGTCAACACGTGTATTGTACAAGAACAAGGAGGAACAACTAGAGGCTCGCACGCCCCTCAACCCCTGAACACGTGTATTGTACAAGGCGGCACGGTAAGGTGGTTGGCCAAACTTGCACTCTTCCTCTTCGTGGTGATGTGTCTCGTGCCTGTTGTAGAGCATCCGTACTTGCCCTTCAGACTTGACCTGCCGGGGCTGGAATGAGTACTGAGACGATAGTTACTCATACCACGTTGCAACGCCCGCCTCCTCCGCGACATGTGAAATTATAACCTCATAAGGAAAAAAAACACGACGTAGCCTAACTTAACTGCCACATACAACCTCGTAGAAAAATAGAGAAATACGTTCACTTTCCACAGCACCAAGAGCGGCACAAGTTGCAAGAATTACACCTCCATGACGCTAAGCATGAAGGTGTCTAGTATGCAAAGTGCACACGCCAGGTTTCCATCGGGCTTGGTGAAGGTGTCTGTGAAGCGGAGGCGAAGAGGGAAGATCGTTGTTTTCATTCCCTTGAAGGACTTCCTCGACGACATGAAGACGGAGGACGAGGAAGCCTAACAAAATGTAGACGATGATCATTTTAGTTTTAACCAGTCACCATTAGAATACTCATTGTTATATTTCATCGTTGTTTTCACTCTTTTTAAAACTTTTAGTGGTTAAATTTCATGTTATCCAAACCGAATACTTGTTGTATGTAGCGTTGTTTTGGCCGCTTGTGCCGTTGTCTGAGACCCACTCTGAAGCTCCGTGACTGAGATAGGGAAATGTCATAGCTCAGTTAAGTCGAACTATTAGGAAAAAAATCATAATTCTTTATAAGTATGGGCCCTGGAGCCTCCTAAGAGAGTGAAACTGTCCGTACAGACGCCTGTACTACCGGCGTGGTGCAGCTGAAAGGTATATTGAGTGGGTGGAAGTTTGCTCAAAGGGATGAAAGCTTATTTATAAGGATGCTGAAGTATGTATCAAGAAGAATAGAGGAAAGAGTGCAGGGATGTGTGATTTGTTCGTATAATGGGCATACGTATAATAGGTGGTGAAGTAAGATAGATGAAGTAATGTAGGAGTGGAGGTGTATGTAAATGGTGGTAAACGGTTGTTGTAAGTTGAATGCAATTATGTTTGTCAGTGATGCAGTTTTGATTGCAGAAGATGAGAGTGGACTATAAAAGCTAGTAAATGTGTTTCATTGTGTGTGCAAAAGACGAAATTTGAAGATTGTAAACAAAAGTAAGCTTGATGGTATCGGAGAGAAGTAAAAATTAAGTGTTTGATTTTGATTGCATTATAGAGTAAAATTTGAATGTCCGAGAAAATGTGAAATTAGACTGAATGGAGAAAGAAATGGATGAATTAAATTGACTTAACTATTCTCATTTGATTCTCTGCAAGTATGAAAGCATGGAAGGTGAGATGAGAGAAAGAAATGTGTAATGAAAGCAAGCGATTGGATCCCTATGGCGTATCATGAAAGCAAGGACGGTAAACAGGGAAGTAAACAAGGGACTGTGTGATGAAAAAATCCTACCCAACGATCACCTATACGAGTGAGACTTAGGTGTGGTATGAAGGACCCAAACGATCCAAGCGGTTGAAATGGGTTAATTGAGACATAATTGGTGGGAGGAGAATGGATGGTGAAAGTAATGAAAGTGTGAATGAAATATTTGGTATGTCAAGTTGAAGTAAAGAAATGAAGCGTGGAGTGATTGACGAAACGCAACACTTTACTTAAGATAGTTTGGCCACATTGAAAGAATAGCAGAAAGTTAGATGGCTTAGAGAGTGTGCATGAGTATGGTAGATGCGATGGGTGCAAGAGGACGACCCTTAATGAAATGGGAAGACAGAGTAGCCTACTAGAGTGCGTACGAGGAAGGGGAGAAAGAAGAATGAGGGGATAGGAGCATGCAAGTATAGGAATAATTGGAGATTCTTTTGTCGTGGCCATCCTTTAGTGGGAGAACTTTTAGAAACAAGCATCAGATATAGATAAATAAATAGATAGCTAAATATTTAGATGGATAGGCACCCCATAAGAACTTTTGTTTGGCCTACGTTGATACGTAGTTAATGACATCATGCTGCTTCAGATGATTCATTCACGAACCACAAGATGACATTCTCAAAACAGTTTTACAGCCAAGTATATTTGTTTGTGATCGTTTAGTTAAAGTCAATCTGTCCTTTAGTTTTTATTTTAATTATGGAATGGATGGTTTCAAAGGGTTGGATGGACCTACAAGTGAATATGTGCGTTCAATCCTTTCTTTTCTAGGAATTCGAGCTACATATGTGATTCATTGAAAAGGTGTTCTTAACATTAATATAACTGTTTCAACATTATAAATATCTACTAACCTTACCAGCTTAGCGTCCCTGAACTTTTCGTACCAAATATACTACAGTGACAATTAGAAACCATAAATCTTTGGTTCTGCGTGTCTGACAAGTACTACGAAAAAAAAGTGAAGATTAAGAGTGCAAAGTTAAAGCTTATTGTTTTCACTTATATTAGTATTTATTTTTCATCAGAGGGTGAAATAAAACATCAGATAATGTATGAATAACTAAATAATATATATGAAACCTACAACTTACCAATAAAGCACGCAGTAGGAGGATGCTAAAAAATGTATGGTCAATTTCGTTCCTTTTTAAGTTATATTGGTCATACAAAAAACGTATGATGTTACACTAAGCATAGAAAGAAGAGACAATTTGCCTTGCCTTGGTGTCCGTAGCACGGTTGTCACACTTCCTTTACAACGCTGCGTGGGCTGGACACCAACACCATAACACATAACAAGGTGGACATTGAATCATTTCACCTGATGTGCGTGTTTTTAGTAGTGTTACGTGTCCTCGGCCTTGACATGTTTAAGTAGGTGACATTCCGTCATAAACACGTCCTTCTAACCTTACTGTGACGCTTTCTCAGGTGTTTGAATAACAAAATGCGCGTTTGTGTGCTAGGAGCGTGTTGGAAGGGGGGGACGGGGGGGGGAAGGTGCCACAGGTGCAGTGAACACCTGTACATCACCTCCACTGCTGCCACCTCTACACTCCCTCCGCCAACAGTTCCACGCCAGCCAGCCCGCGGCACCACATTTCCGTGCGTTGTGTTTTAGCGGGATTCAAGGAAGTCCCACTCCCACAGTGGGATGGTTTGATGGAAAAAGTGAGGGAGGAACTTTTAAGTTTGTTGTTGGTGAGATTCTGGTCACTACGGTGTGTTAACCCTGTGCTACCACCCCCCCCTCCCCCAGGCGTACTGATTTATAGCAGTGGTTTATGAATACATGCATGTATGTATGTGTGTATGGCTAGTGTGTGCAGTATGGAGTGTCTATTTTGTAGGCAGTTTGTCTTGAGATTGGAACACTCAAGGTACTCAAGTGTTATGATTAAGGAAAATGAGAGAAGATGAAAGTTAATTGTGGGGAACTGCAGTATTTAACCTCCATATAGTGGAAGAAGTACCTCACTAAAGCTTCATGACTTGTAATTTATGTACTTATTTTTATCATCTAGAACATGAATAACGAAGGAATGAGAACGTGATACTTACAGCTTCATTATGAGAAGAAAGAAAAAAATAAATTGGAACATTGATTTGAACCTCAATGATAAGATACATTCAAGAATGCATACCCAAGGTTGTTCCGCTGTCATGTAAAGTAAGTCAGACAAGAGTGGCTAAAAATAGCATCAAGATTGTTACATAAATAATAGTGTTGAAACATTTCTTGTATATTCACAATTTAGAACGTGTATAAGAAACAGGAAACGAACACTAACAACGTCAGTGTGCCACTCCACTTTGCAGTGAAGACAAATTTAAACATTATAATTATATCTGAGATTTAAAATTATAATTACATTCGAGGAAGGACTATGATGACAAGTGCATGAACATTTTAATCCCTGAGACAAAAATACTACGCCGTTCTACAGTTCCGTAACATGAGGGCGGAAAACACTTTGTGCAGTGCAAACAATGATCAATAGAAGAGTGAAGTAGAAAAGTATTAGGAACATATTTCTATTCATGTTGATAACTGATTCGCATTGATATGGATTTACCGATCTTACTCAATGATTTTTCCTATTTTCCTTCATAATATAACCTTCAACGCCGCAGGTGTATTAATTTGATGGCATCCCTGCCATTGACCAAGTGGTAATGATACACCGCCTGCTCTCACAGTTTAGACCAACACTTAGGTTCCCACCTGGGAGAAATTGGAACCATTACTGCACGTGCTGAAAGGGTTAAGGCTATTACTGCCACCACCATTACTACCACCATTACTACCACCACTAATACTATTACTACTACTACTACTACTACTACTACTACTACTACTACTACTACTACTACTACTACTACTACTACTACTACTACCTCCACCACTACTACCACCACTACTACTTATTACTACTTCTACCACCACTACTACCCCCACTTCTACCAACACTACTACCCCCACTACTACCAACACTACTACTATTATTAATACTACCACCACTAATACCACCACTACTACCACCACTACCACCAACACTAATACTATGACTACTATTACTACTACTACTACCACCACTACTACCACCACTACTACCAACACTACTACTACTACTACTACTACTACTACTACTACTACTACTACTACTATTACTACTACTACTACTATTACTACTACTACTACTACTACTACTACTACTACTACTACTACTACTACTACTACTACTACTACTACTTTTGTAATGTTTTGCTCGTGAGATCTCTGTGTATTCTTTTAGAGACGCGAAGTAAATTGTGGGTAAATGAAGGCTGCTCGGAGATTCTTGGGTTTCTTCTTGTCTGTGGTTAGACTCGTACATGCTCAGGTTGGTATCACACCTCGTAACTTACTACTAATGTGTACTCTAGCTATGTGTCTTTCACCCAGTACTGTGTATATTGCTGTCCTTACCTACTAGAAAATTCATGACGCATCGGGCATCCCCTACATTCTGGGGACGCACCTCAATACAAATCAAAACACAGAACAAAAACAAAATGCAATCATCCATGCGACATCTCGGAAGTTATGTCACTCTCTCATGGGGAACTTAAGGCCCTTACACGTCACCACCATCGTGGCTCTACCATGGTGGCGCCGTCATTAATTCAAATTTTTAGTGGAGAGGCAAGGCGTTTTTATGCGCGGTAAAGCCAAGAAAAAATGTGGCGCCACCATTGCATCAAAGGTCCCTTGACACGAAGCTACCCTAGTGGTATCGTGTGTAGGGGCTCTTAGCTTAGCTCTCCTCTCCGATAGACTGTTCTCGCGCAGTCTCTAATCCTTTCCTAAGTTCTCATTTTAACAGGAATAATATATAAACAAACTAACGCTAATACCTCCATGGAAATATTTTGCGGAGGGTTATCTAAGGGGTACAGAATCCTAATAGGGGCCACGCAGTCCCATTATGTACTCATTGACTACGTCTTTATTACTGCTACTACTACTACTACTACTACTACTACTACTACTACTACTACTACTACTACTACTACTACTACTACTACTACTACTACTACTACTACTACTACTACTACTACTACTACTACTACTGCTACTACAACAACAACAACTACTACTACTACTACTACTACTACTACTACTACTACTACTACTACTACTACTACTACTACTACTACTACTACTACTACTACTACTACTACTACTACTACTGCTACTGCTACTACAACAACAACTACTACTACTACTACTACTACTACTACTACTACTACTACTACTACTACTACTACTACTACTGCTACTGCTACTACAACAACAACTACTACTACTACTACTACTACTACTACTACTACTACTATACTACTACTACTACTACTACTACTACTACTACTATTATTACTACTACTACTACTACTACTACTACTACTACTACTACTACTACTACTACTACTACTACTACTACTTCTATTACTACTACTGTTACTACTACTACTACTACTACTACTACTACTACTACTACTATTACTACTACGTCTGGTGATGCTGTTGCTTAAAAATCCATTCATATTTCTTTTCCCCAAAACTCCCGAGATAATAAACACACAATACATACATATATGAGTTGTTCATGCAAGGCACCGAACAGCCGTGCACCAGCCTGATGCATTACAACGATTGCCTCGCAGTACAAAACAATTATTTTTTCTTCAATTAACTTAAGTTTATATACAACCACTTTGTCGTTACGCAATTTACTATATAAATGGTATTGTATGGTGATATACTTCCTTCCATCCTGTATATCGAGAACAGGGAATGGGTGGGACGTTACGCCTGGGTACAAACAAAATGTACAAATACATGATAAACTAGTTTGTTTGGAACCAGAATGACGTCATCACTTAGGCTTTATGAAACACAAGAAAATAGGTTTACCGGTCTCGAGTTTCCGTCTCTCTAGTTCGAAACTTGTAGAGAACCATTTTAAAGTTGTGTCGTGTATCATTAGACAGACGGATCGTGTTGCAGGAAGACTCTCCAAACAGTCTGCAGCTACTTGATTTTACGTCCTTTCTTTGAGTACAAATATTTTTCCTCTGACTAATCTGTACAGTGATCGTTACGGCGTGACTACAAGACGGGATTTACTAACCAGTTTTAACGTGTGGCGGTGTGGAAGGGAAAGGTGGGTTTGCATGATCAGTCAGGGCTGGCCGTAGCCTTGATGAGAACTGTTTTCCTTTCTATTTTTGTTGAAACTCCGAACACTTCCTTTTTTCTCTTGCCTGATTTGCGGTGTTTGTGGTGGGTGTTGTGGCTTTGAAGATTTTCATTGAGGGTGGGGGGGGGGAAGAGAGAGAGAGAGAGAGAGAGAGAGAGAGAGAGAGAGAGAGAGAGAGAGCTGTGCAGTAATTTTTTCATGTCAGGCAAGCAGATGTGATCCGGTTTATCTACAATTCTCGTTGCATTTTAGTAAATCTATGTTTTATATTGAACTAAAGCAACACTGGTTCCATTACTTAGATTCCTCAAGACTGTAGACATGTGTATATAGGAAGATATAACCAATTCGGTGCGGTGCCTTGACATGAACAGAACAGTTGTGTTGCATAATTACTTATTACGAGCACGCGTGTAACTGTTCTGCAAGATTTATTTTCTTAATTTGCTGATATCAATGAGAAAGCATGAAAAAACCGTGGGAACTAAGGCTAGTGATGTAAATGAATATCGTGCTGCTGGAAAGTCAAACATGTGGAGGTATGACAAGGTGTGAGATCACCGCCACCCACTTGTACAGTTGTGTTATCGCACAGATGCTGTCAGGTGACTTTACGGGGCGCTCCTTCAATGTAGGTGAGGGACTGTTGCGATAACGGCGGTTCTTCCTTACTGGTGATGCAGGCTGGAAGGGTGGAGACTTGAACGTTGGTGTGAGGCTTGTGTATCATAGTGAAAAGAACACACACACACACACACACACACACACACACACACACACACACACACACACACACACACACACACACACACACACACACACACACACACACACACACACACACACAACATATACACACCTGTGTTCCAGATACATTCTAATATTTGTGAATCATCCCCATAACAATATACTCGCGTACACTAAAACTTTGGTGAATTTGTTTTGTGTGTTTATCTATTTGTTGCATCCATTATCAAGCGTGAATTTATCATGTGTGTTCAATGATCGTTGTGACGTCACTGATTCGTTCTGTACCCAACAGAATGGCTGACTCACCTGGTGAACACTAAATGGGCGGGGAAGGCGAAGCGATGAGCGCGGCTATGGTGGGTGGCGTTGTGGTGGGCGCCTCGCTCGCCGCTGCCATCATCCTCTGCACCTCCCTCTGCCTCGCACTCTGGTGCAGGTAAGTCACCTGGGGAAGGAGCTTAACGTTTAATAATTCTGATGTTGTTTTAAGGAAGAGTTACCTGAAAGGTTGTGGTGTTGTGTTTCCAGTTGAGACGCAAAATTGAAAAATTAGTCGAGGTTTTAAAATTGATAATTCATCGTGTCACTATATACTATAATCTTTGAAGGTGGTGGAAAGGTAGGTGTTTAGATGACGCTTGAGTGTGTTGCAGGCGTTTACGGGGGAACGGCGGTGACCCAAGCCCCGCCACCTTCCTGGTCACCAAACGGAAGCCTGGACTGGAGTTCATCCCAGATCACCCCATGGCCTTTGTCCTGCCCACGGTGAGTCTGAACACATGATCCGTCGAGTGGAGGTTGGGGACACCTGAATGCACATCGATCTTGTGACAATGAACTTTTTTATTCAACTCACTCTTTATTGCCCAACAGATAACCCAGAGTGAGGCGGATAGCGAACCGCGCACACCTACCCCAACCACCACCCTCACCCCCACCAGCGAGTATGCTAAGCGTGGTGGCCCACCCTACACACACACGTCAAGACCCAACGACCCTGACGCTGTACCTTACCCGAGTGAGTATTCTCTAAGCGCCAGGAAGTGCAATACCAAGTCACGATCTTTTGGACACAAGCGTAGAAGCAGTCCTAGATGACAGGAATCCGTTGAGTATTCGGGCACTGATTACCGGGCTGAAGTCTGGCTTTATTCCCATTAATTTGCTCACCGGTTACCGGAAATAAATAAGGGAAAAAACGATTAACACTCAGTAAAAAAAAAAATAGATAAGCAGAAGTACAATATACTAAGCAGATAAATGAAAATCAGATAGACTGAGGCTATTAAATGTCAATATTTTTTTTTCCAAATCGTTTTAGTCCCACCACTGGCGACTGACTGATTGTTATAAACTGGCGTCGCTTTACTCATGTTTCCGCTCCAATATGTCCCGGGAGTCAAAGCTCGTACTGACTCTCGTGTTTGTTGCAGGACTGGCAGCTTTGGCATCACC
>JAPQNM010000045.1:2738908-2746408 GCA_029783475.1 Metacarcinus magister | reverse complement strand
CTATCAGTATGCCAGGTAAGCATGACCTTCAGCTATATAACCAACCTGACCTCGTGCGTGGATTCTTTGACCTACATAGAGTCATAATACCTACATAACCTTGACCCACGTTACTTAGGTGTGTAGTGGTGCTTGAGTTTACTTCACCTGTGAGGATTAGTAAGTTTAACCATTTTGTTAGTTGTTTTCTGGTTTTCATTCCCCGTGTGTAAATATGAACATGGTTGTGGTGGTCTGAACTGACTATACGTAAACTCATGAGGATTTGAAGTGTAGTAATAGTGAGAGGAAGGTGTAGATGAACCCCTCTAGATGCTGAAGGAAATGGATGTAAAGGATTCTACTGTTATTAGTAAATGAGGGTATAGCTGTTTATTGTTGTTATTATCATTATTGTGTTTGTTGTTATTATTATTATTGTTATCATTATTATTATCATTATTATTTTCCTCCTCCTCCTCCTCCTCCTCCTCCTCCTCCTCATCATCATCATCATCATTTAACATTGGTTTTCTATATTCTTTATATAGATTTTGAATACACATAGAAAAAATCAACCCTTGCGCCACACAAAATATTTAAGATCTGTTTCGGTAAAAATGAAAGTGAAGTCATTGAGATAAGTACATAATTATCAACATTTGAATCCACTTATAAACACTTTTTAGTGAGTAGTGAGGGTGAGTATGTGAGTGTTGTATTTGATGATGTGTGTGTGGTGGTGTGGGTGTTGGAGGTGACGGGCTGCGGGCGTCGAGTGGTGGTGGGTTACTGTGCCGTCAACCTCGCCTCCATTGGGATGCGGTCTGGCCTCACTAGCGACATAGACACCGGCCTCCTCGCCCTTCACCTGCAGGAGACAGCCCCTGACCAGCAGGTGAGCTGCTCCCTTCCGCTCCTCGCTACATTTACATCGTATTCGTATATAGTAATGTTATTGTTAAAGCAAGTTTCAATTGATGATTTAAATCCCATCATACGCTGTTGATTCACGATGTGTTGTCTTGGGCGTGGCGGCGGACGGCAGGTGGGCGTGGGCGGGCACCTAAGGATGGGCCTCAAGTGGGACACAGAGGCGGGAGTCCTTACCATTAAGATCACCTGTGTCTCCGGCCTTCAGCTGCTACACCTCCAGCCACCCCTGCAAGACAACGGTATGTACGAGCAAGAAAAGGGAAAGTCAAGAGTGGAGAGAATGCAATACACTTGCATTACATGATGTTAAAGTTTGTCTTGATTCATGAGCCACAGTATCAGTAACCTGGTGTGAGGGTGACCAGTTCTTTCTATTATATATCCAATCGTGTATCCATTCATGTCCGTCAAGTACACGGCGAACATCTGCCCCATGCGGACTGTGGTGCCAAGGTGTGTTCTCTTACAGCTCAGGCATACGTGAAGGTGACTGTGTATGTGAACAACACTATTTTATGCTGGCGGCGGAGCGGACCTCAGGCCGTAGCAGCAATGATGGAGGTGGAGGAAGATCTCGCTCTCCACATGCCCGAACTGGATCTTGACGCCACCCACCTTGTTCTTAGCGTGAGGCTCCGTACCCGGCCAGGTAGATCAGTGGCTAGCAGTCATTTACCTGACCCTACTGGTCATCTTCTAATATAAACGTCGATAACTTACACCTGTTGCTTGTCACGTCTCGACCAATAATTGATTAACTTAACGGTAAAATAGTCTATGAACAGTTGAAGATAATTTCTGGTATAAAAGAAACACAACCATCCATTCTCAGATAACTTTTCTGAACCATTGAGACAGAGGACTAATTTAGTGTGTGGTCTGCCAGGCGGCGGGCGTCGTGTGGTGGGGTCGTGCCTGGTAGGACGAGGCGGCTGTGTGGCCGAGGACGGACGCCATCACTGGGAGGACATGCTTAGGGCAGCACCGGACTTCGTCACCAGAATCCACCCTCTTACGGCGCACCACGACCCCGCCGCCCACCCCACCTACTACGACTCTCAGGACTGGAGGATGGACGTGGCCGGAGCTGCGTCTCCCCACTCGCAGTCCAACGACCACTACGTCCCGGATAGTGTTTCCTCAGACACTCCGACAACCTTCACTTCCTCTGCAATCTCCAATCGCCCTCTAATTCTTCCCACTCCCAGGAGAGCTCTCGTGATACTCCCATCCGAAGGCGATTCCTCTTCAAGCCCTGTCACCTTCCTCGACAGCTCCTCACCCCTTACCCTCACCACTACAACCCTGACCAGTCCCTCGGCGCTCATCGACCCTTCAAGAGCCTCCACCACCACTCCAGTATTTGCCATTTCTTCCACCTCCCTCAGCAGCACGTCAGGCCTCACCAGCCCCACCAGCGTCCTTAGCAGCCCTTCAGAGTTTGAAGCTCCAACAGTAGCCTTCAGTAGTTCAGCAAGTTTTGCAAGTCCCTCCTCAACCCCCAGCAGCCCTTCGGCCTTCACTAGTCCATCTGCAGTCTTTAATGGACACAAAGTCAACAGTACAAGCAGCACCCCGCCTCCTCCTGGGCCCATGCCTCCTCGCACCCCAACACCACCTACTACACCATCCACTCCAGCTGTCCCAACACCACCTCTTTCTCCAACACCTCCTATCTGTACACTTTCTTCTGCTGCAACACTTCATACTGACACCACTACGCCGCCAGACAACACTCCATCATCTCTACACCTCCCCCACCTTCACTCTCCCCCACCCCCTCCACCGTCACCCAGTCACAGTCGACTAATTTCTCAACACAGGACACTCTAAGACTGCCTCAAGACACCGTGAAACAGATGACAAAAGGTGTCCCAGGAACTTTTCTTTGGGGGAATCAATAAAGGATCAAGTATAGATAAATATATGTTTATATACTGTAATTATAGACGCAAATAAAAGGGAACTTACATATGGACACCTGTGCTGGTTTCTGTACCACAGACTTTACATAATTATGTAACCACATATGGAAAATATATATAATATACTATGATCAAGATGATGCCTAACTAGTGCTAAATATACCCTCGGTGTCTCCTGTTCACACTCCTATACCAATAGAATGTATTATTCTGTTCGCTGTTCCTCGCATCAATACAGTGGCACTCTTATCTCTTTCGTGATGACCCGGGACGCAGTGTATTAATACAAGGGACTGAAGTAACAGGTTTCCGAGGAGTGTAACAGAGGCATCGCTTTTAAAGCTAAATTCAACATTCTGTAGTGAAGCTCGTGCATTTTTAATTTAATTATTATATAATGGACAAGTTTTGTTAAGGTAGTTTTAAAGGAGAACGAAAGTAAATAGTAAAAGGTTCAGAAACTTTTCATGAAAGAAATGCTAAAACTTCGTAATAATTCTACGTTTTCCCATGACGGGCGAAGGGTGTGAGCTGACCTGACCTGAGGCCTTGATGTGGGTGATATGAATAATATTATTATACTATTTCAAGAGGAGGTCACTCACATCGATGGGAATAAATTAATCATATACATACTGATTCAACGAAGATTGTACAGTAATGGAACAGGCTTGGCATCCACGTGATGATTGAACATTCAATAGAAAGTTGTAAATGAATGATGGACGGATTTATGGAAGAGGATGTTGTTATAACTATGATGCAGACATCTAATGTGTGTGTAAGCCAATTCACCTTCGACGGTCATTATGCTGTAAATGTGTGTGTGTGTGTGTGTGTTGGAATTATTTCGTAGATAAGGCAACAACCCTTGACTTGTTAGTATTAAAACGGGTTATTTCCCCTTCAGGTTTTGATGTTGATTTCCTCAAGTCAAACAAACCGTGATTCCTAGAAGCTGCAACTCATTTACTCGTCATCCTAAGAAAGATAATAATCAAGTAACGGAGCTGTTTGTCTCGAGAGTTTAAGTCTAATTATAGTGATTTGATATGTGCTTCGCTTATTCAGAGACGCGAGGCGAGACACTGCACCTGGAAGGAGACTGTTGTCCTATCAGTGTTAAACATCGAGCGGTGCGGGACATCCTAGTGTGTGTGTGTGTGTGTGTGTGTGTGTGTGTGTGTGGATGTGTGTGTGTGTGTGTGTGTGGGTGTGTGTGTCTTACTAAGAATCGGTGAGGTAAATGTCTCGGTTTATTCGAGCAATAGCGTCATGACCTTGAAATCTGAGCTAGTGAGCGGCCAAGGAAGGCAGAGTGTTCCTGGGAAGCTGGTGGTGTGCTGCTTAGGGAGGTTTTGTTCATGGAAAGTTATAATGGTGCTGCAAGTGTATTCTCGTTGTTATTCACTAATAGTTTCACGTTGGAACTCTCCGAAACAAAGAAAAATGACTGAATAACGAACGCATCCAACACTGCACTACACAAAACAGCTCCTTCCATGTTACAATTTAAAGCGAGATTCACAGTTTCGTGGCGGCGAGCAACACCTGCTTCGACCGAGTGAAAAAAGATTAGTTATTGTATTCACCTGAACCGCCTCAACGACCCTTGTATAGCGGAGCATCCACACGCTTGACGTATAAGGAAAAGAAAGAGAGAGAGAGAGAGAGAGAGAGAGAGAGAGAGAGAGAGAGAGAGAGAGAGAACGAAAGCGAGAGAGAGAGAGAGAGAGAGAGAGAGAACGAAAGCGAGATATAGAGAGAGAGAGAGAGAACGAAAGCGAGAGAGAGAGAGAGAGAGAGAGAGAGAGAGAGAGAGAGAGAGAGAGAGAGAACGAAAGCGAGAGAGAGAGAGAGAGAGAGAGAGAGAGAGAGAGAGAGAGAGAGAGAGAGAGAGAGAGAGCACTGCCACTCCCCACCGCATCCTTGGCCTATCTCAACAGGGCTCCGCCTCATTCGGCCTTGTCCGGCTTGGCTTGAGCTCCGCCTGGTTCTGTCTCCCCTTCTCAATAAATGTTCTCATCAGTTAGCTGACAACCATCTCTGTCAACCGTGTGACTGTTTTATTGTGTTCGCAGTTTGTGTTGGTTAGGCGCTGCTTTCCTTGTTTAGACATTGTGTTAACTCAACCCTCCGTCCATTGTCAGCCCTGTCAGTAACAAGACATTCTCACTTTCACGTCTTTTTAATTACTGCCGAAATTACATAATTCTCAATTTATTCCTTGATTTATGATGCTCTTTAATCTATCTATGACATGTTTCATTTCAATATTTAATTACCTCTTTAAGTCTACATCCTACACGCCCAGGCACACATCACCTTAGTAATGGGACGGAAACATTTCAATACCCGATGACCTTAACCGTGGCCTGGCTGGACCTTCCATGCGGCATGGAGCCTAAGGTTGATGCTCTTCCCGTTGACAACATCACAGGTCTCCGGGAGATGTACTATTGCAGGCTTCAGTCCGCCTTCATCACTCATCGATTGCTCGTGTTCCCAAGGCGTGCATCTCACAGCTGCTGGGGATTAGCGAGATATTCTGACGACGCTCCTGTTTCCTTTTTGGTGTCATCCTGTCATCTTGTGTACGTATGTCATTTACAGTTTTATGATCATCTGTCTGCTCCAGTGAAATGTTCTCGTTTTGTCTGTTCAACTCACTCAAATTACTTAACTGTTCCTGCAAACTTTGGATGAGGTATGTTACTTTACTTACATCTTCCTTATATTAATTTATTCATTATTTAATTTTACAGTTTAATTCCATGGAATGAAAGACTTACTCGACCACTTTCTTGATCTGCCTCAATTTATCCTTCCACGACTATTATATATATATATATATATATATATATATATATATATATATATATATATATATATATACATATACACAGATATATATGTATATATATATATATATATATATATATATATATATATATATATATATATATATATATATACACACACACAGACACACACACACACACACACACACACACACACACACACACACACACACACACACACACACACACACACATATATATATATATATATATATATATATATATATATATATATATATATATATATATGTATATGTAACTTAACTCGAACGAATTAGTTAGCTATGATTCTTCAGTTCATTAATTAATTATTGAAATATCAATAAGGGAATTATGTGCACTGCATTAGAGTTTCTTTGATAAATAAAGGAATAATGATAATTTCATGAATGTCCTGTGGCATAACGCGGCTACGGTCAAGGAACGAAAAAATATCATGCAGTTTCGCTGTTTCCTTATGTTCCCTACCCGTACAATGTAGCTTGACAGCCGTGCCTTGTGACGGGTGCAGTCCACACCCGCGCCATACTATTCGTGATTTCAGTGAGAGTCGGATGTGTCACCCTGAATGACAATGCGGCTGGAAGTGATGCCTAACTAGCCTCCAGACAAGGTCAGGATACAAACAAGCCTCGTATAGGGCCAGCGCCGCCTCAGGAAACGGAAGGGAACTCAGACGTAAACACAACGCGGCAAAACATCCACATATGGTTTCTCTATGTGGAGGGAAGATAAGGTTACCGCGACGGGCTGATAAGGTCCGCCTTGGACATGGCCTTGAGGGAGAGTGGTCGCTACAAGCCTGGGCACAGATTCCGGGGTTAACCAGTGTGACAAGGCTTCCCGTCACTCTTCCTCACCTACCCCGGAAGTAAAAACATGTTCAATGATCGTGTAAAACGGAACCCAGTACAACACTGCTTCGTCTAAAGCGAAGCAGCGCGTAAGTAAAACGCACACACCATGAAGGCGTTGAGTAATAACTGAGGAACGAAAATAGATACACAAACTTGCTGATCTTGACTTGAGGACACATGTGGCAAACGTGACAGGAAGGGGACGGTCAGGAAGAAGTGTGGAGGAGGAAGAGGGAAGCGGCAAGGAAAGGAAGAAGGAGGGGAGGACAGAGCGGGACGGAGGAAGCTGGCTGGCTGGCGGCGAGGTGAGGGTCAGTGAGGCAGTGGCTAGCGTGCGTGGTGGAGGCGGCAGCTCCCTACCCTCACATACCCTCGCACACACGCACACGCATGCACACGCCAGGCCTGTCCCAGTGTTTGGCGGTGCGTGAGGCAAAGTGTGAGGTGCCATCCTAAGTAGCACTGGTGTAAGTGTTAGCGTCCCAGCTGCCAGGGTGATCAAGTGGTCGAGGCAGCGAAGTGAGAGTAACACGTTTCCTTTAAAGCGTTGAGAGTGGCATTGTGAACATTAAGTGTGTATCAGTACAACCGTGGAATATCTCGTCCATTTGTACCGTGGATGCCTGGTCTGTCTGGATTCAAGCAGTGTTTTGAAAATTATTGAAAATATGGATTTGTGGATATACATGGTTGTATTATTAGAAATATAACTTTTATTCAGCTGACATTTGCAGTGTACTGTGTGCCGATAAAGTTGCTTAACCAGACGGGGGTATCACAAGCAAGAAGATTCAACACAAAGCTATACATTCTATTAACAACTATCAAGTAATAGCTCAGAAAATAATAAGTTTTCAAGCAAGGTAGAACTGTATAAGGGAAGGATAAAGTACATGATAATAGAGGGAGATAGAAACTAGGAAGGCATTAGGAAAAGAAGCA
>JAPQNM010000045.1:2731408-2736408 GCA_029783475.1 Metacarcinus magister | reverse complement strand
CTTAAAAAAAATAATCCGAACATTAACTTAATATACAACCACGTAATAATGTACTGTTGCCTAACATTTATAATTATATACTCTTATTGAAAGGAAACAAAAGAAGATGAAATAAATAAAACGATTATAATATGATAAATCAATGACTACAAGAAAGTTAAACGAACAATGAAACAGAGAGAGAGAGACAAGAGAAAGAGAGATAGAAATAAAACACGTTAGTTCGACACAATGACTATGGGTCCTTATGGCAAACATTACCCGTGTCCACAAGTAAGCAAACCCTTTATGGCGGTAATCAGCGGGTCTGTGTTTAGCAAGGCGCTCAGGTAAACGGAGAGCCGTGTTCCGAGTACGTAACAGGCGAGGTGATCAAAATAACAGCGGACCGACCTACTGAAGGCAGCGATAACATTAATAGTCCAAGTGGTGGTAGTGGTGGTGGTGGTGATGGTGGTTGAAGGTGCAAGTGAGGTAGGGTGTATACTGTATAACATCCTCTATATACACACACCTTCGCTTCCTTCCTACGAGATCTGCCGTAAAAGTCTCCACCGGACAAAAAATCGGCCTTCAGGTTTACGATTACGTCGAGAAAAAGTGAGGTAAGCCGAGGTGAGCTTGCATGCATCCAGAGAGCTATGTCATCAACACGAGGCTGTACACTGTGTTAGATCTACCTTGTCTGAATGAGAGAGAGAGAGAGAGAGAGAGAGAGAGAGAGAGAGAGAGAGAGAGAGAGAGAGAGAGAGAGAGAGAGAGAGAGATAGTGTAAGTGGTGATAATTGTAGTGATGAAACTGAGAAAGAAAACTCATCAGTGTGCATACAGTCCCACGTGGGCCGCCCGTCGAGCCGCGGGAGGAGGTAGGTAGGGAGGGAGGAAGGGAGGGAGAGAGGGAGGGAGGAAGAGGCACCACAATTAGTCTCATGGCAACAAGATTAGGTTACGTGACGTCTAAGTAACTCTTTCTTCCTGGGAATGTAGGTAAAGCGAGACATTGAGCAGAGACTTGACTGACCCCAAACTCAGACTACTTTAGGAGAACGAAAGGGAGAGAGAAAGGGGAGAATAGCACAGTGCAGATCTTTGAATACTGATCATGTCCTCTTAACAACTGTCATGCACTCCGTAGCCTGCATATCGATTTGTCAAAACCTATATGCAGAGGAAGATTTACAGCGTTACCGAACACTGGGCGTACTAATTATAACCTTTTTCTTGAACTTTGGTAGAAGGAGATTATGCCAAAGTTGCTGTTTTTTTCTATGGTTTTGTTATATTGATTTTCATTGTATTTACTTATATTCTATTTATTTATCCATGTATTTATCTATTTTATTAATCACTAACGGTACAAAAGGTATTGCGTCAGAGAGAGAGAGAGAGAGAGAGAGAGAGAGAGAGAGAGAGAGAGAGAGAGAGAGAGAGAGAGAGAGAGAGAGAGAGAGAAGGGGAGGGACTCAAGTTCGTGATAGGACGTCTTGTGTCTGGACTCTTTTCGGTGTCAGGGCTGGCGGGAGGCTGCGTCAAGTTCTCTTCCTGGAGGTCCCTCGTCTGCTTATCTTGTCTTTCATCACATATTCCTACCAGCTTGCACTCCCTCACTTTATATAATCACCACCACCATCAGAAGCACCACTAACATCACCACCACCCTCATCACCTAAATAAATAGTTTTACCTTCGTTAAACAGAACACTTCCTTCCTCCGACATTGAAATAGAACGTAACGGTCAAAACGTGCCGTCAAAACCCAAGGAATACATATCTTGCCTTCCTTTACCCGTGCTCGCTGTCACCAAATCGCCAACAACACATAAAGTTTTCTTCCGTATTTGTATCCAGATGCACTCATATGACTCTCCTGGCGCCGGCGAATTAAGCATTTTTTTTGCCACTTCAAGGAGCTGGCGGGCGTTGTGTAAATATTTAGGAGCACGAGGGAGGGCGAACCTGATGCCTCACATGGGCTTGGTTACGGCAGCAGCCCGCGTCCTCCACGCAGTGTGACGCGCCGAAAGTCATCGTTAGGCCCTTGGAGGTGGACGTGCGTCTCAGAACTCATTCCTTGAACTATCACTGAAGGACTCATCCCCAGCAGAGGACAGTGTAATCTAAATATGTGTTTACGTCAGCGTTGTAAGCATTAATATTAATCATCCCATCATTATTCACCAATACCAGAGCAACACCCTTTCACTGACCACCACGACGCTGACGCTTCTCTATTTTACGACCAACGCTGACGAAAAGAAACTTGAAGGACAATGGTGATTCACCTCCTTGGAGTCGTTTTGGTACTGTGGTGTTGTAAGCAATCATCCAAAGCTTTTGCTGTGATTGAGTCTACTCGTGTAGTGAATAGCGGCTCTCGTGTGTAGTCCTGAGGCAGCATCGTATTACACTAACCTTCCCGTTTGGTGTAATTGTGGACTCTGTTGGCACCTCTGTGGCCTCGTGGTGATAACACCCTCGAAACCAATCCACTTGGACGCGAGCACCCTTGGTGGTGGATGTGGACAGGACAGTCTCTTCTGCATTTTTAATGAGAAGGTATTGTCACCTGACATGTAGTTAAGCGACTATTGTTCATTTAAGATTGGCGTTAGCCACTAAGGTCGGAGTTTCTGTTGGTGAAGTCATCTCAGCTTCCTTGATGCAAGCTTACATAATGTTGATTCAAGGTAATGATGATGCTGGATGATGGGGAATGTTAATGATAATATTACCGAAAACAACTCACTTTTCCTCTCGCAAGCAGGGTGACACAAGAAAGCAGAAACAGTGACGAAGTAATTTCAATAGATAAGACATAGATATTAAGATTTTTTTTCGTAGGAGGTTTTAACCTTCCATTTCGTCCCATTTTAGTCACCTTTCATGGCTTGAAAAGAATACAAGGTCTTTTTACATACCCATTTCTTAAGGATGATGATGATGATGTTGATACTACTTCTACTACTACTACTACTACTACTACTACTACTACTACTACTACTACTACTACTACTACTACTACTTTTACTACTACTACTACTACTACTATTACTATTACTACCACTACTTTTACTACTACTATTACTATTACTACCACCACTATAAAAAAAAAATACTACTACTACTACTACTACTACTTCTTCTACTATTACTACTACTACTACTACTACTACTACTACTACTACTACTACTACTACTACTACTACTACTACCACCAATACTACTACTAGGTACTACAAATAATAATTACAATGATGATAACAATAGTAATAATGATGATAATAATAATAATAATAATCATAATAATAATAATAATAATAATAATGATAATACTGAGGCCTTGCATTATGTCATTAAAGACGACCATGTTCTTTACGTAATTTCCTGGCGCCATGTAGCGACCCTCCCTCCTCCCGTCCTCGGCTCCGTCCATCACCACCCTTGCCCGACTATAATCTTGAGGCAAGGCTCACACCCGAACCTCGGCGCCCGGCCTCCCTGGCGACGGCTGGTCAAGCAGTGAACATAAGCATGCGAAGGACGTCGTGGAGCTAGTGGCGCCTGTGGGACTCTGTAGCCTGAGAGCGGCAGCAGCACATGAAGGTCATTTCGCGCGTCCCATGATCCCGTAACTGGACCGTCGCCCCTACACATTCGCCACCTTAAAAATCCATCCACATAACACACCTATCCATTGAGCAGCCCAAGCTTATCGTTAGTATAGTGCAGTGTTATTCAGCAAAAGATGTAACGGCTGTCATGTCCATGGTGCAGGTAAATGTAAGGAAAACAAAACGATAGAACCAGGAAACTAGTTTTTGTGGCGGAAGGATGCAGTCTGGCTTTGGCGCGTGCTGGGTCGACGGTCAACTTGTACTATTACTGTGGCAAACGGATGTCCACGGGCGAAAAGTAAAGATAAAATCAAGTGTATCGTTTAAAAAAGCAACACATTTATGCTTGGGAATCGGCTTGTAACGGTAATGATAAAAGAGACAGACAGAATCCTCGGCTGATGATGAAAACAGCTCAAGGCTTCCGCAGGCGTGACAAAGGTGAGACTGCCGCGCTCTGTATCCCTGCTCTCTTTTCCTTCCTCTTTTTTCATGAGGTTATTTTCTCTCCTCTGTTTGTCCGGCTCTGTTTGTATGTCTGTCTGTTCTTTCTTGTTTCCTTTCTTCTATCTTTTATTTTTTATCTTTTATCTTCTCTCTCTCTCTCTCTCTCTCTCTCTCTCTCTCTCTCTCTCTCTCTCTCTCTCTCTCTCTCTCTCTCTCTCTCTCTCTCAACGAAATAAAGGAAAAATAAAAAAATAAAGCGAATCACAGATCCCATTCACAACACAACACCACATGTCAACACAACACCACACGACACAACACCGTATATCTTCCCTTCACCTTCGACAACGGAACACATTCACTCAGACTAAACAGTAATCTTAACCCTGGGTACTAAACGAACAAGTGATGAGACTGACAGACATACAGACTCACAGGTAGGAGACATAGGAGGTTACAGGGTAGGGAGGAAGGGCAGCACTAACCCGGAAGTATCATCTACATCGGTCATGCCGCAATAATAAGATGAGGGTGATGTGTACTACTGATAGAGGAGCGGCGGCGGTGTACTGGCAGGAGGACCCAACGTTGAGGCAGGAAGTGTATATATACTCATAAGAAGGGAGTGTTCTGTTAAATAAAGAGTAGTAGGTACAGCAGCTTAACAATGAGGGCAGCGATGCGACGTGGGTATTGCAGTAAAGCACGGCACTGGTAGGCAGGTGGCAAATACGTTACCGAAGCATATACGTGTAACTATCCCTGAAGCAAAGGAACAAATATTTGAAACGAGACACCGCGCTGCTTCACTGTACAGGCTTAAGGTTTCCTATGAACCACACGAAGCCATTTTTTTCAGGTCAGCTGAGTGTAAAGCGGATGTGTGAAAAAGGAGCACAACATCAATATTTACACTGGATAGGGAGTGCGGTGAGCAGG
>JAPQNM010000045.1:2718908-2721408 GCA_029783475.1 Metacarcinus magister | reverse complement strand
TCTCCTATTTGTCTATATCCTCTTTTATAACACTTCATTACTTCATCCATGTATGCAATGAAGAATAGGGGGGATATAACGCTGCCTTGTTTTACTCTAGATCTTACATTAAACCACTTATCATTTTTGTATCCCGTTCTTACATTGCACTCACAAGGCCTATAAAGGCTCATTATTGCCCTCTTCAGCCTGCCTCTTATTTCATTCTTTTCTTCTAAACATTGCTACAGTTTTTCTCTTGGTACTGAGTCAAATGCTTTCCTTAGGTCTATAAAAGCTATGTATGTAGTACCTAGTGAATATGTACATACATCTCCACACTTTGCATGACCCGCGGCGCACCTTCCTGTGTTACCTTGCATTACTTACTCACTCTGGTAGTTCAGTTGGCGTGGTGCGATGACTTCACATGACTAGATGACTATTTTTTTCTGATCTACTGCAGAAAGCCAGGAGACTCATGGGTGACGAAGTTAACAATAGGTAGATGCTCCCACGATCTACACATGATAGGAGTTATTTGAACGGGATCACTGACCTCTATGAGCAAGCTTACGAAATAATCTGGCCACTGCACTGCCGTCTGGTCGGATTTCTTGATTACGAGCTATGTACTGTTATTATGTCGCTTAGTATTACAAGGGAGTTTTTTCTATATCACTGCCATCTGACAAGGATTTGAAGAAAAAAATGTGTTGCTATCGACGCTTCAGTTTCACGTTTAAGTTTCTTTGTGGAAATGCCTTTTCATTATATTGTGTCATAGTGGTGTGTTAGGCAGTGTGCCCAAGGGTGTTGTGGTGGTTTATTGGACAATCAGTTTGTGTATACCGACAAGGCCCTTACACGGCCAGCACACCCGTGTTACGCTAAGGTTGCCAAAAAGAAGTGCTAATAATGGCATGACCCAATAGCTTAACAATACACATAATCATGACAACGTAACCCTGTAAATCCTTTCGAGTATCCGTGGGGGCACGTGCAACCTGTTAAGGAATCCCTGGATTATACAGTCTTTTACCAATTGTATGTGAAAGATTCTATCATCCACACTTTCCCTCTCGAACCCTATTTTGAAATGAAAAATTAACTGTGCTTCTTCTTCTGACCATTCCCAGCCCGGAGATGGTCGAGGCCGCCCGTACGCCCAGCAGCACCACGCCCGCCCACGACCCCGCCCACATGGCTCCAGACGCCATCCAAACTCCTTGCTCGGCCCCGCCCTTGGTATTTATTTGTTTATATGTTTATTATTTATGCATAATGTTTGTGTTTGTGTGTGTGTGTGTGTGTGTGTGTGTGTGTGTGTGTGTGTGTGTGTGTGTGTGTGTGTGTGTGTGTGTGTGTGTGTGTGTGTGTGTGTGTGTGTGTGTGTGTGTGTGTGTGTGTGTGTGTGTGTGTGGCGTCAACCTTGTGTAGTCTGGACAAACAAGCCAATCTGTAATCTGTTCCCTGCAGGTGGAGTGTCGCAGCTTGGGGGTGGAGGGGGAGCGGGCGGCAACACGGGGCTGGACCTGGCGGAGCTGGACCTTGGGGAGCTTGGCGGCAGCTTGTATTCAGAATGGAGTAACTGGTCCCGGTGCTCCCGACGCTGCAGACAGAGGCGGCGAAGGTCGTGCCGTGTTCCCGTCGTGTGTGGCGCAGCTGTACAAAAAGTAAGTATCAGTAAGACTGTTCAAGTGACGGGACGGAAAAACAAAATCTGACCTAGACCTTGATATTGAATTAAGAAAGCTTTGATATCCATTGAGTTCCTTAGAATCCCTGTAAAAACCACTTGTTAATATGTTGCCGTCTTCCTCATTGAAATTAATTTTATTTTGTTTTCCAGACATTCAAATTTAAAAGGCTTTCCTTGAGATATCGTTTTGTGTCGATAATCATTGTTTCAGATCCTTTAAGTTCTTTTTGTGTGTGTTTTGAGGTTTTTACATGAATGAATCACCTTTATATTGTAACATCAATCATGTGAGAACCAATGAGGCTTCCTTGTAGGAGTCTGGGAATAGGAGAGAATCGGACCAATGCAGTGTCAGTGTCTGCCTGGACTCCACACAAGAAGGGGACACACAGTCAGCTCTCTAGTATTTTCACTTTATCAGTTTATTTTTGGTTTAGAGAAATTGGAAGCAATGAGTCGGGCATTATAAACAAAAGCAAAGCAAAGAGAAGCACTCCCACCAAAAAAATCAATGAGTTTATGGGAAAGTGAAAGAAAGAGGATGAATCATGACAGGATGACGAGGTGTGCTTGTCCCCCCCCACCCACCCCCACCCAGGAAGACAAAGGTGTCTTCCTTGCCTGCCACCACAGTGTGGAAACAACAGGATACAATACATGAGACATTTGGTGCAAGTCTCTTATGATTGATCCGCAAGGATTGTGATGTCACGCAGCCAGGTCGGGCAATCTAAGGTCGCTGAAAGGGTCAGTTTCACTGGGTTGGTCAAGTCTGAGTGTGGTGTGTTACGAAGTTTTATATGTATTTCACGGTGAACC
>JAPQNM010000045.1:2703908-2706408 GCA_029783475.1 Metacarcinus magister | reverse complement strand
CATGATTTTTCTTCCCCACAACTCTATAAAAAGATAATATTAATTGGTAGTCACCTCGGCCCTGACATATTGGCGACCTCGCCAGGATAAGAACTACCAATTATTTATTATCATTTTACAGATTGTGGGTTGTTATCTAAGTCGCTGCTGCGCGCCGTTGCTGCCTGAGGCCCGGGAGTAATGTTATGAGTGTTTTGATTGCCGTCAAACTCTTGCTTTTGCCAGATTTTTGCACGTGAGGTGTTGTCCAATTTTTTGTTTTTGTATTGTGTTCTCTGTGTGGTCTTCTCCATGTCTTCCTTTCAAGAACTGAAGGAGCAGGGTGAAACCCTCGGTCTGCAGGGCAAGGAAATTGGCCAGTGGATCCTTGAACAACAGAAAAACGAAAGGGAAGAAAGACAAGCTGAGAGAGAAGAAAGACAAAGACAAGCTACGAAGGAACGAGAAGAAAAAGAAGCTGAAAGAGAAGAAAAACAAGCGGAAAGAGAAAGAGAAAGAGAAGAAAGACAAGCTGAAAGAGAAGAAAGACAAGCACAAGCTGAGAGGGAGAAAGAGATCAAGCTGGCAGAAATTGCAGCTAAAGGTAAGCCCTCAGTCCTACCATCACATGATCCTGTTTCCAGACCTAGTCTACCACCATACAAGGATGAAGAGGACATTGCCACCTATTTAACTAGGTTTGAGCGTGTGGCCGAGATGCTGGTTTTACCCAGAGATACCTTTGCCGTTCGTCTGGGTTGCCTCCTTACTGGTAAAGCTGCCGAACTCTACACGTCCCTTCCATCATCCACCACTGAGGATTACGAGTTGCTGAAGCAAGCCTTGTTAACGGGCTTCAGTAAAACTCCAGATGGCTACCGGGTGGATTTCAGGTCAAACAAGATTAGAGTAGGACAGAACTACCATCAGTTTGTTACCCAGTTATCGAGAATGTTTGATTCTTGGGTTGAGTCTTCCTCTGTGGCCAATGTTTATGCTGATTTAAGGGAGTTTATCATCTTTGACCAATTTTTGTCCTCCTTATCAGCAGAAATACGCCTATTCATCAAGGAAAGAAGGCCTACCAAGCTGAAGGACGCAATACAACTAGCGGATGACTGGGCATCCGCACACAACGCCTATCCTAAGGTCTCTTCCAACAACAACGCTAAGAAAATCTCCCCTCTACTTGCTACTCCACTCCAGCCTCTACCTTCTCCTAGGAGTCAGACTCCCTCAACCGTGACTTGTCACAATTGTGGGGAAGCAGGACATATACGACCCCGCTGTCCCAGAAATCCTCGAGCATTCAAGGATGGAACTACTACCACGCCCCCCTATAAGGTTGGATTTTGTTTAGAGGACCATAAAGTGCCTAACTTCTCAGTTACGGGGACTATTAATGGGTCATGGTCTTCCTCTATAATTAGGGATACTGGATGCTCTGGAGTTGTAATTTCTGAGGAAGCCTTGCCAGACATTGACCCATCACTCTGCCCCAAAGTACAAGTTGCTGACTATTTGGGACGCATCGACGAATTTCCTGTCGTTAAGTGTTACTTACGGTGTCCATTTTACACTGGTTGGACAGATGCTGTAAGGGCCCCAATTAAATTTGCTAGTGCTCTAGTTGGGAATATTCCCGGAGTACAAGATCCTGATAGTCCTGATTCTCAACTCAGTAATGACAACCATCTTCTCCATAGTGACCATGACCAAGCCACCACTGACGTTTCTTCCCTACAAGATCCTCTGTTGCCTCCTGATGACTCGCCTTCGCCCGGAACTTCCCTCTCCTCTCAAGAAAAGGACAACCGCCCTTCTGGATGTCAGCATCTACCACCAGTTGAGTCCTCAACTACTCAAGTGTGTGCTGTGGAGACCAGAGCCGGTCGATCTAAACGGGTCCACCCTCTAGTTCTGCCTAAGCTCCATCCTTTGACTGTAACCCCTGATGAGTTTCGTCAACTTCAGGAATCCTGTCCTTCCTTGACGGGTTTACAATCAAAGGCTACCACTCAAGAAGTTGAGAAAGCACGGGATGGTGCCACTTACCAGTTCATACATGAGGAAGGCCTCCTGTACCGAAAATGTCTCTCATCGGATCACCCTCAAAAGGTAAATGGTTTATCCTTGGTTGTTCCCAGCGATTGCCGTCCCGTCATCCTACGTGTTGCTCACGAAGGTCCTTTGGCTGGACATTTCTCCCACCGGAAGACCCAGATGAAGCTCTTGCAAGACTTTTATTGGCCAGGGATGTGTGCAGACATCCGGGATTACTGCCGTTCCTGCGACAAGTGTCAACGTATGTCGGCTAAGGGTAGGGTACGTCCAGTACCTCTTCAACCGTTACCTGTCGTAACTGAACCCTTCTCCAGAGTTGCCATTGACTTGGTAGGTCCTTTGTCTCCACCATCTTCTGAAGGACACCGTTACATTGTCACTCTAATTGATTTCTCCACTGGGTTTCCAGAAGCCATGCCTCTTAAAGATATTGACACCATATCTGTATCTGAAGCTC
>JAPQNM010000045.1:2696408-2698908 GCA_029783475.1 Metacarcinus magister | reverse complement strand
TCATTAAGCGAATATAAGTGGCACAGCCCGTAACAAGACCAAAAGGCATCCGAGTAAATTCCATCAGGCCCTTGTGAGTGGGAAACGCAGTGAAGCGTCGAGCTTTGGCAGAAAGTGGAACCTGGTAATATGCCTTACTCAAATCTAGCTCTGAGAAGAACTCAGCACCAACGAACTTATGCAGCTCTGTCTCAATACTGCAGGATGGTTCAGCATGGAAAATAGTAACTGAGTTGAGTAACCTGTAATCAATGGCCATCCGATACGTACCGTCGGACTTCCTGACCATGATAACCGGAGAGCAGTGTGGAGAGGTTGAAGGTTGGATGATTCCTTGACTCAATAGTTGCTCAACCTCTTCCTGGTAGTAGTGCTGGAGATGGATTGGCACCGGGTAGATCTTCGCTTGTATTCTCTCCGTTGTAGTGAGGGTGATGTCGTGCTCGACAGTCTTGGTGCAGCCAGGTTGATCCGAAAAAGTAGACTGGTATGTGAGAAACAGGTCTTCAACCTGAGCAGACTGGTTCCAAGTGAGAGCAGGACTAATGACAGGTTCTTCAGCATTAGTTGGACCATCAGGTGTTAAAGCAAGCTCAGGTAAATCATCAATACCCTCACTAAAATAGGATGACTTACCCTTTTCCTCGGGCTCGCTTAAAGGTGAAATCTCGTCGAGGACTTGTAGCTGGTTAACTTGGGCCCGCCGGTGGTACTTCTTGAGGATATTGGCGTGGTAAAGTTTAGGTCCTCTTGGCATCTCGATCAAGTAGTCCACCTTACCCCGTTTTTCCAAAACTTTGTGAGGGCCACTCCAAGCAACCAACAACTTGCTGGAGTCACTAGGCAGTAGTAATAATACCTCATCGCCTGGCTGGAATTGACGGTCTTGAGATCTTACGTCAAAGTAAGACTTATACCGGGCGATACTCACATCCGCGTGTTTGGCAGCAAGCTGGGCGCATTCGGTCAGTTTCTCCCGTAGCTCGATGACGTAACGGAAGGTTGATCTCTCATCTTCTGGGATCCTACGGTTTTCCCAAAGGTCACGGAGCACCGAGAGGGGACCCCGCACTGACCTGCCATAGAGGAGTTCAAATGGAGAGAATCCAGTCCGGTCGTTAGGGATCTCTCTGAGGGCAAACAAAGTAGGGATTAAATATCGATGCCACTCCTTGGGCTTATCAGAGCACAGCTTCCGAAGGGCAGACTTCAGGGTACCGTGCAGCCGCTCAATTCGCCCGTTTCCGCTGGGGTGGAAAGGCGTGGTGAAGATGGGTTTTACTCCCAGTAGTTTGTGTAGCTCTGCCATAAGCTGGGAAGTAAATTGAGTCCCACGGTCGGAAAGTATTTCCCTGGGGATTCCCACTCTGGCGAAGATGGTTAGCAGAGCTTCAGATACAGATATGGTGTCAATATCTTTAAGAGGCATGGCTTCTGGAAACCCAGTGGAGAAATCAATTAGAGTGACAATGTAACGGTGTCCTTCAGAAGATGGTGGAGACAAAGGACCTACCAAGTCAATGGCAACTCTGGAGAAGGGTTCAGTTACGACAGGTAACGGTTGAAGAGGTACTGGACGTACCCTACCCTTAGCCGACATACGTTGACACTTGTCGCAGGAACGGCAGTAATCCCGGATGTCTGCACACATCCCTGGCCAATAAAAGTCTTGCAAGAGCTTCATCTGGGTCTTCCGGTGGGAGAAATGTCCAGCCAAAGGACCTTCGTGAGCAACACGTAGGATGACGGGACGGCAATCGCTGGGAACAACCAAGGATAAACCATTTACCTTTTGAGGGTGATCCGATGAGAGACATTTTCGGTACAGGAGGCCTTCCTCATGTATGAACTGGTAAGTGGCACCATCCCGTGCTTTCTCAACTTCTTGAGTGGTAGCCTTTGATTGTAAACCCGTCAAGGAAGGACAGGATTCCTGAAGTTGACGAAACTCATCAGGGGTTACAGTCAAAGGATGGAGCTTAGGCAGAACTAGAGGGTGGACCCGTTTAGATCGACCGGCTCTGGTCTCCACAGCACACACTTGAGTAGTTGAGGACTCAACTGGTGGTAGATGCTGACATCCAGAAGGGCGGTTGTCCTTTTCTTGAGAGGAGAGGGAAGTTCCGGGCGAAGGCGAGTCATCAGGAGGCAACAGAGGATCTTGTAGGGAAGAAACGTCAGTGGTGGCTTGGTCATGGTCACTATGGAGAAGATGGTTGTCATTACTGAGTTGAGAATCAGGACTATCAGGATCTTGTACTCCGGGAATATTCCCAACTAGAGCACTAGCAAATTTAATTGGGGCCCTTACAGCATCTGTCCAACCAGTGTAAAATGGACACCGTAAGTAACACTTAACGACAGGAAATTCGTCGATGCGTCCCAAATAGTCAGCAACTTGTACTTTGGGGCAGAGTGATGGGTCAATGTCTGGCAAGGCTTCCTCAGAAATTACAACTCCAGAGCATCCAGTATCCCTAATTATAGAGGAAGACCATGA
>JAPQNM010000045.1:2600631-2691308 GCA_029783475.1 Metacarcinus magister | reverse complement strand
TCAGAGACATAGTGAAAAAAGATTAGATTGAAATGATTTGGGTATGTGCAGAGGAGGAATGCAAGGTATGTCAGGAAAAGGATGCTGAAGATGGAGCCATAAAGCAGGAGAAGAGGAAAGGCAATAGTAGGTTTATAGATGTGATGAGAGAGGACATACAGGTGGTAATTGTGACAGAGGAAGATGCAGAGAACAGGGTGAAATGAGGATATGTGATCTGCTACAGTGATGCCTAACAGGAGCAGCGGAAAGTATTGCATATTTTGTTTCCTTTTTCACTATGCACCATATTGAATCCAACAGTATCCTATTTGACTTCTACTAGTTTGTCCTCTGAGATAGGTAGTTGTGTTATAGTAACCTGGAATAGACAGGCAGCTCGTGGAGAAGGTTGGGGGAGACCTTTGTCATGCAGTGAACTGAATGATGATGGTGATGATGAGTATGTCAATTTTTTTAAGTGTTTGATCCTTCTTATGACATTGTAAGTGTAGGTCTTCATGGGCTTGATCTGCTTAATGTCAAGGACGTTGGCCTGATCATAGGTTTCTTTTCTTCAGATGGCTTGATAGCACTAAACAAACCTTATGGCATTGCTAAGGGTGAATCAGATAAGTCTACAGCAACAAAGGCACAAACTGTTGTAGAGATGTTGAACAGTGGCAGCATCCCAGCCCACCTTCCGTCCATGAACCAAGTGTTGCTTCACCTCAAGAAACAATATGATGTGAACCATCTGGAAATTGTTAAGTTTACTGAGAGGTTAGTAACATTTTTAGTTATGTTCTTCATTAAGAGTTTTTAGTGTACTGAAAAGTTATAACCATTTTGAATCCTGTGTGCTCCATTATATTTGAAATGTTGGTACTTTTGATGCTGCTGCCACTCTGTTTATTGCCTGTGTAGATTTGTTTATGCTGCCTATCATGCAGTGGTCTTGTTATTTTTACATCATCTGCGGGTGTTAGTTTTTATTTCTTGACTCCAAACCTCCTGTCCTTCTTAGTATGGACTAGAAGGGCACTCATTAGAGGAGAAGCACCTCTGCATTGCTGCCAAGATTCACAAATTTTTTCCTAACCTTGACCTTTGACATTGAATAATAATTAAGTGGATAATTTGGATAGGGGTCATGTTGCTGAAGTTTTGTGAACTTTTGGTGCATTAAGCAAAGAATTATGAATTTTTGAAAATCCTGTAGGCCAGTTTGGAGTTGGATGCAGTAAAGTTGGCGCCCAAGATGACGTCCAATGGGAATACTATTGGCGACTGAATTTTTCCTGACCCTTAACCTTTGACTTTGAACTTTTAAAATCTAATGGAGTTGAGCTCTAAGGTTATATTGATATAGTTTCATGAGGTTGTGATGCATGGTGATGTTAAGAAGCTGCTAACATACCAACAAACAGACATACAGACGGACAGACATTTGTATAATCTCTACACCACGTTTTGTTTCTTGTTTTTACGTTTGTCAGGTTTAAGTCAAGCACTGCATATTACAGTACAAACTAGTTTATTATTTGCAAAACATACAAAATTACAAATTAAATGTGCTAAAAATAGAAAACATTTTAGTTGTAAAACATACCAAAATACTTTACTAATACAAAATATCTTCTTTACCGCTGGTCATTGACTGTGGATCGTTGGTGTTGTCACCTGGGGCAGCAGTTGGGGTTGTCAGAGTTATTTTTTTCATAAACATTGTAAGCTTTGCCTGAATTGTTTATTTCTTTTTATCCTCGTAAATTTCAGGATACGGACAAATCACATCATGTGTCATCCATTCAATCCTTGCAAGTCGTTTGATGTTTGTGTCCATTGGTTCAAAATGTGCAAGAAGTTTATTCAGTAGAGACAAACCTTCTGATAATACTTTTGTGGTGAATTTTTTCTGGCTCCTCCTCCTCCTCTTCTTTCTCTGCTTCTCTTCTTTTATCTTCGGCCACTCTTGTCTAGTCTTCTCCGACGCATTCCTCCAGAGTCCGAAATTGACTTCCAGCCTTCGTCTGCACAGTAAAAAGGTTTAAAAAAAATGTAGCAATTTCTCCATTTCGTGGATGGTCCCAGTCCTTTTCCTCGTTATAACTGTAGATTCCATGAGTGCAGAACCTTTCACAGCTTCACAAATTTTTTCCCTATCATTTAAAATCTTTTGACACAGTCAAAGTCAGAGTGTGATAACTTCAGATCACTTTCACTTTCTTTCCCTTTTCGTACTGCTAAATCACTGTCATTTTTGTGTTAAGATCAATGGCCTTTCTTACCTTCTTGGCAGGTTGAGGTGTAGACAATGTCAATTTCCTCTTGGTTGACATTTGAGGTTTTATTATATAGAGAAATAGTGAAGACACAAGACACACACGAACACAGAGGAAGTGTGCTGTACTGAGCCCAGGCTAACACTGAGCTTGACGTGTGTGTGTCACAGCAGCTAGCACTGCTGGTACCAGGTGTGCAAACTGTCATATGCCAAGCTGGGCAACGCTTGCACTGCCAAACACAAAGCAGTAGTTGCCAGGTGGCCAGACATGCCAGTCGTGGTCGTGGCTGTAAAGTGAATCAGTCGTAATTTGCAAAGGTTGTAAGTCGACTACATACTGTATACATGTAACTTGTTTTACGTGAGTATTATGTTCCTGGAGCATTCGTGTATTTTAAATTTTGCGTAATGTAAACATAATTTTCCCATATAGTATGAATACATATAAAGTCCTTTGTTCATGAGACTATGAATTTTGATGACTAATACTTTACAATGATTGCTTCTGTACTTAGTAGTTGTCTTGTTGATATTCACTTGTGCCAACCCTCTTGAATAAATTGAATAAGCATGTATTACAAAAGTTTCCATTGTTAATGATGTGTGTAGTTATTTCACTTGTAAATAATTAAGTAATGTTTCCTTGGCAGGTGGAGCAGTGGATTGATGCTTCTGAGCACATCTCCAAAGGTCACAGAGAAGGTTCAGAAATGCCTCAGAAGGTCCAAGGCAATGAGTCAACCAGCCATGACATACAAGGCAGTTACAGTTGGTATTCCTAAACCAGTCGCTATTGCTACAAAAGTTGCTACAAAACTGGAATACATCCATAATACTGGCAATGTGGTAATTATGTTATAATTTGTTTGCTAAATATTAATGGTTTCGTCTCCATTTTATGGTGCTGACACAATTTCATATTACATAATTTAGGGATAGACATGTTTATCATATTTGTTCAATGTAGTTTCAGGTGTTGTCAAAGTAGCAATCAACAAGTAACTTCTTTTTATTGTCTGGAGTCATAGCAGATTATGTAAAGCTAAAGCTGTTTTGATTTGGTTTATATTCTCACTTATATTTGTCTACATAAATTTTCTCCATTACTCCTTGTTTGTGATCAGTCATCGATTTGTGTCAACATTCGTAAGCTCTTTAGGTATTTTAAAACACTCCATAAGATTTCCTCGGTGGTGATGTTCTCGATAGAGAACACATTTAGTTGTGTTAACTTATTTTCATAAGATTTATTATGCAAAGGTGGGATCATCTATGTTGGATAGCTTTTTATTTTTTTATGTCCTTTGCAAGGTTAGGTGACCAAAATTGCAAGTGGTTTGTGACTAAGCTGATATATAGAGATGAGATTATATTTCTGTTTATAAAGCCCAGCATTCTAATTGCTTTACTAGTGGCATCTTTACAGTGCTGAGAGAATTTTAGATTTGACACAATGGTAACACTAAGATCTTTGATACATTGTTCGCTTTCAAGTTTCACTCTTCTCATTTGGTATTCAATTCTTTTCTTTCTTTCTTTCCCCCCCACATTTAAAGAATATGGCATTTGTTACTATTAAAAGGCATTTCCCACCTATCAGATCATGCTGAAATTTTGGGCAAGTCTTCCTGAAGGCTTTGCCTGTCATTGTCTGAGATTACCAAACTTCCAATTTTTGTATTGTGTGCAAATTTTGTGATGAAGTTGTTAAGTCCAACATCTATGTCATTTATGTATATTGTGAATAGCACAGGTCTGAGAACAGATCCCTGTGGGACACCACAAGTGACGTGCTCAATCTGAGGCAGATCCATTGATAACGACACCTTTTGGTTGTTTAGCCAGTTTTCAATCCAATTATGCACATTACCTGAGATCTCAAGTGGCTTGATTTTGAACATTAACTTATTATGAGGAACTTTATCATGGGCCTTTTGAAAATCAAGATACACAATGTCTAACATCTGGTGATATCATAGTGAATTTAATAACTGCCAATAGAATAAGAACCACTTGACTGTAGTGTGATGCTACAAACACTCACCTCTGAACCAAGACAGTGAGTACACACTCACGGTGACTTCAAATGGTTACCAGAAGACCTGGAACATAAAACATTATAAATCAGTGGGATACAGTCTTGGTGAAGTCTCCACATATGTAAAGGCCAGAAGGTTCCTTGGTATCAGGACTGATTAAAGAAGAAGCACGTCGTCAGCTGCTTTAATCTAGTCTCGGGGAGATTCTACCACCACCAGAAATCTAAGGAAATATGACAAAAACAAATACTGTGCAAGAACAAATATATTAAACAATTCTACTCCAAAAAATATCCACTTGACCAGAACAGGAAACTTAAGAAATGGCAACTCAATACAAACAGGCATTGAGGTATCTGTTGCTGTGATGGTGAAAGCAGCGCCAAGCAGAATGTTAGAGACTTGAAATCTGACAGTAACAAGCGGCAGAGAGGTGGAGACTGGTGCCTGCTTAGGTAGGTAGTAAGGCAGTCCTGTTCTGGAGAGGGATACAATCAGCATGATGCAGGTGGGAAGATGAGGACAGACATCACCCAAGTGACTGTCAGGCTCAAGTGGAAGGGGACGCCCAGAGGTCCTTACAGGTCAGCTAGTAGTTCCGTTTTGCCTCCATACAGTGGTAGAAAGCTCCTCTAAACTAATAGATGCCTCAGGCAGCAGGGAAGGGATTACATCTTAATATATATAGTATTTCAATAGACACTATAGCGAACAAATGCTTCAAAGAATGAGGGCCTAGAACCAGTTTGATTCATTAAAGCAGGTATCACTGTACTTCCTTTTGTTGTAACAATAAATGTATATGTTTCACTTACTTGATCAATTGCTTGTATCTCTTTTCAGCCTGTGATAGCTAAAAATTATTCCATGAATGCTGCCAAGTCTGGAGAGATGAAGCCTGTAGCTGTGGAACACAAAACTCTCATGTATAACAAAGAACTAGATACTTCACTGTTGGAGGTAAAATATAATTTTAAATGTTGCTTAAGATAAGTTTGCCGAAATATTTTGAAAGGCAGACTGTTTAACCTCAGCTTTTGTCTTGAACTCCACTCCTGAATCATTCCTTTAATTTGTAAAAACCCACATTTTGCTACAAAAATATCAGTTACATTCTGAATGATACATTTTGTGAATAAGTCACTAAATAAAATAATTTTTTTCTTTGCTACATCAACATGGACTTATCAATGTATGATGATTTGTGCACATGTGAAATAGGAATTAGATTACCTTACATTACATTTACATTACTTTTTCACACACTTTAGAAGACATTTTACATGGTAACTAATTTTCAACATGAAATACGATATTACTAGCAGACCTTTTCTCTTTCTTTTACTTTATCAGTTACAGTATGCTCCAGCCTCTTCACATCAAACTCTTAACGGGCTCAATGGGTCAAATTCACAACCATAAACTGTTCAATTTGTCAGCAAGATATGTATAGTCTACCTTTCATGTCCAGGAAAAGCTCTCTTATTGCTAAAAGGGAGATAAAACTTTTTCCACCCATTGTTGACTCCTATTGCATAGTTAATTTTTACTCCATTTTCTGCACCAATAACATCCCTCAACTAACAGAATTTGTCAGTGCACTGCAAGAAATAATTTTTAGTATGAATACTTTACACCTTTTGCTCCATCGTTCACACTGTCTATCCATCTTTCTATATCTATGAGAACTTGTCCCATCCTGGTGACTTCTTTCAAGGGAGTAGCCATGGCAGGAAAACCTCCATCTTTTTGTTCCTGTATTCCCTCACTTCTTGGTTCAGTTATGGCTGTCATCACTCTCCCTCCAATACTTGTCCACTCTGTTTATCCACTGTACTGGTGGCCTCTCTAGCATTTCTGCCTTCCACTTCAATCATGTACACTTTTACCCGTACAAATCCATACACCAATGTAATAGATCAAGTTTTCCATCCTTAAGGTAAATTCAGTACAGTTGATTTATGTTTCCTTACAGATAAAGCTTCAGGTATTAAAGTGGCACTTCTTACGTGTGTGGCTGGCATACAGTTACAGCCCTGTCCTTGGAGACCACATATATTCAGGAAGAGTGAAAACACTTATGGGGAAGAAAATACAAGTCAGCCCTCAAAATGTCAGTTATGAACCACAGGTAAACTATAGTTGTTTTCTGTTTTGGGCTAAAGATCCTAATTGACTCCGATTGATATTGGGAATGCTGTCAACCCTTGCCCAACACAACACTTATGTTCCTGAGGTTGTCATGCAGGACAATTTTTTGTGATCATCAGAGTTTTAATGGGAAAAAGGGTTGTGAGGCTCCCAAATCCACCTGACTCGCATATAAACACTAAAACAAAAGTATTCTATGATCATTTACTCTCAATATTTGTATAGTTAGAGGATGGTTACTCTTGGTTAGATGTGGGAAAATGTAGCTGTAAGACTGTAGATGAATGGAGTGGCTTGGGCAGTGGTAACATGTTGGTTTGCAAATGACCAACACTATCCTGCTTCTAGGGAGTGAAGGAACATTTTGGAGAGTGGTGGATGAATTTTATTGTGTATGTATGAAAAGGAAGCAAAAAGTGAATGTTAGGAAAAGTAAGGCGATGATATTTGAAAGGAAGGAAGGAGAGTTGTATAATTTTAGTATGCCCCAAATGGTGAGTGTGCTAGCAATGTAATGGAAGATGAAGTAAGAGAGAGAGCTGTGAAATGAAGGTGTGTCATAAGATCACTTGCAAGGATTATGAGAGGGAGGAATGTGTCCATGAAGGTAAAGAGAAGTTTAAGGAACAGTATTTTCCTGCCAACATTTATGTATGGATCAGAGACTTGGATGTGGAATAGGGCACAGCAGTCAAGAATGCATGCTGTGGAAATGATTTACCTGAGAGAGGCATATAACATGACAAGATGGGAGGGTGAGAACAATGGAAGCGTGTACGAAACTTGTGGCATGAGAACTTGTTCAAATGGAGTGAAATGTGGAATGATGAAATGAGTGAAAAAAATACATTCTCTCTCTCTCTCTTTTTAAACCTTGTTTATTATGGGGTAAATGGAGTTATGATGGTAATAATTATAATGATTATGATGAAATGCTAGTATGTATTGCTGTTATGCATTCCAGACCGTTGATGATTTCTTTAAAAATAATTTGGTTATTATTTTTAACAATTGATAATTCCTTACTCTTCTAGATTTCTTTCTTCTTTTATTAATCACTAATTGGAAAAAAACATTCTATCCACAGAACCTACCAGACAGTCTTTACTCCAAGCTGGCTCTGCCTAGAAGATCATCAGAGTTGATTCCTTGCCATTTGCACTTGTCTAAAGTAACTCTTAGTCAGTTCTGTAAAGATAAATCAGATTTGGTACTCTCTGCCACAGCGCCAGAACACTTCATGTGGACCTGCAAGCAGCTAAGTCTATTGTTAGAAGAGGAGAAAAATAATAATGAAAACGGATCTGTTAAAATAGATCTTTAGGGTTAATTGAAACAGCAATGTAAATGGGTCGTAACTATTATTTGTGTTACTCATTGTAAATTATGAGAATTATAGTGAGTTTAATTCATGTTCTCTTCTTCATTAGCAACACCTCAACCTTTACTGCTAGCATTAATAGGCGAGTTGGTATTACTATTTAACCCTTTCATTATCGATGAATACCCATTGAATTCAGGGAAAGTTTTGGGTGAAGGACTGGTGAATTATTCCCGGAATCCATCACTACACTGACTCACAGGAGTTTATTATTTTGCTTTGTATGATTTTTATGACTCGTATCAACAAGTTAACAAATCTGACAGCTAACCATACATTAGTGATGCAACAAATGAAGTCATGGAGGCAGATTGGTACTGACTGTATGTCGTTAATAAGGGGTTAATGCAGGAGTTTGATAAAGGAATTACCTCTTTTAAAGTACTGGTACACAATCTCTAATCTGAAATTCTGCAAACTGATAAGCTCCAAAAACCAAACATCTTTTCCATGGATATAATTTACAATATTTGGCTCTATTAGGATAGTTGGTGAGGGGAGAGAGACTGGTTTTGGATTGGGAGTTAGCGTCCTACCCGTCAAACATGCTTCTCTGATATTTTGTTTATTTTTTGGTGATTTTTTAAAACTTTGAACACTGCACTCATGCAAGCCCCTTTCCCATACTAAGTAACTCGCTACAGGAAATATCAACTTGCCCCAGCCAGGAACTTTGTGGCCTCCTCCATGCCCGGTTATCCTATTCAGAAACAACCCAACAAGCAGGCTCAGCTTCTGGGTAACGTGCCACATGCCCATATAGCCAGAGTTGATGTTGGCGGACTATGCTGGTAATAGATCTTGATTCAGTCTCATGGAGTAATTGCTGATTTGTCACAAAGTCATTCCAGTGATACCACATGATTCTGCAAAGGTACTTATTACCAAAGACATCAATTTGCCTCTTCAGGTCGGTGTTCAGTATCCATGTCTCACAGCCATACAGTAAGACAGGGATTACCAGTGACTTGAAGATTTTAATCTTTGTCCATCTGTACAGATACCGACAACCCACGGATCATGGCCTCGCCTCCAGCTTTAAGCGACTCTGCACTTATGTTACAAATGCCAGCTGCCTTTCCACCCCTCAACTTTGCCACAGCCTCTTTGACTTCATCAATAGAGGGTGCAGCTTTGTTAATGGGCGAATCAGCATCCATCACCTGCAACACAGTGGTTTGAAGCTGTCTGCTTGGAGGGTTTGAAGCTGTCTGCTTGGAGGGTTAACCTTGAACAACTGCTCAAAGTACTCAACCCAACGAGCCATCTTCCCATCCGCGTCTGATACGAGACAACAACCTGCTGTTCGGAAAGCACTCGCTCTAGATGTAGACTTGGAGCAGAGCCTCTTCAGGGCTTGATAGGCAGGTCGGAAGTCATTAGCATTTAAATGACCCAAAACATTTTCTGTGAGGTTCCTGACATACCTTTCTTTGTCTCTCCTCAGAACAGTTCTAGTCCTATGTGACAGAGCTCTGTACTGGTCCCAGTTTCTAGCCAGCCTGGCAGCATGACTCTTCTTTGTACTGTCCAGCGTCACAGCTGAAGTGAAGCCACCCCATGATCTCTGGTGCTTCGTAAAGCACCCCTTGGCAATTCTACTGGGTCCTCAAGGGTACTGAACACTTCAAACTGATTTGAGACTGTCACTGCATACTCGTGAGCACATGTCAAGTCCTTCAGTTTCTCAAGATGGAACACATTGTGATCACATCTTGATATCCTTCTGGACTCGACATGAAGCTTGAGTGTTGCAACAACAAGTCTGTGATCAGTTTCAAAGAACTTGGCACTCCAGAAAACCCTGCAGTTCTGGAGGATCCTCCAACGAGTACTAACGAGGATGTGATCAATCTCCTTAGCAACCCCTCCAGCATTGCTATACCAAGTCCAGCAGTGCAGCTCTGGTCTTTGATACCAAGAACTTGCAATTCTCAACCTTCTGGATTTTGCAAAATTCATAAGGAGAGCGCTGTTGGTGTTCCTGGTACCAGAGCCATGGGGACCAACACATAACTTGTAGCCAGCTCTCTTAGTGCCAGTGACAGCATTGGAGTTGTCCAAGACAATGAGTGTGTCCCGGCGGGGCCACTGTTATAGTACAGAGTCAAGTTTGCATAGAACATCTTGCAGCCTCACATCTCAGTAGGAGCGTATACTGCAACAAGAGACATGAAGCCCCAGGTGTGCTTCAGCCTCAATTGCATTATACACTCATCAAACCGAGTAACCTCAACAACAGACGGCTGCAGTCTGCTGGAGATGCCTATTGCTACTCCCTTAAGATGGGCACCATTGCTCATGCCGGATCAGTAGTAGGTAAAACCTCTGCTACTGATCTCGCCACTACTAGGCCTCCTCGTCTCAGAGAGTCCCACTAGCACATCAGCCTACTGATCTCATACAATAGAAGAGGCAGTCGGTGGTCCTCTGAAAGGCTCAGGATTTTTGGTTTTGCTCTAATCATTGTGTAATGTCACTCCCTTCTCACCCTGTAGCGTTGATGGTAGTTGATATGGTAGCGAGCTACAGACCGAGCGTCTAGTAGTACCAAGATGTTAATAGCACTTAGAAGGCACTGAATTTACAGAGGGAGTAATAAAACGGAGGCATCACTCGACAACAAATATATTTAACACCCAAAAACAAACACGGTAATATCAACACCGGGCATAAATCCGGTAAGGGAGGGAAGCACTCCTCTTTACTCCTTCCAGGCATGGGCTAAAGTCAGCCTCTTCCGCCTTAACACAATGCAGGAAGTACTTGCTATACAATAGTTCAGTTTACGTTAAATTTGCAGATACGATACTAGCCAATTAGTACCCTTTTTTCAATTTAAGATACTTGATTCGCAGTTACGATATTAAAAAAAGGGGCCAAAATCGGCGTGGCGAGTTGGGCGTGGCCAAATCAGCGTGGTGGCGCATGTAGCGCCACTACGCCGCTACGCTACATGCGGCCAACTAGTCATTCCCGCACCATCATTACAAACACAGTGAAACCTTGTGCCAAACAGTCCATGATCTCTACGTTCTTCAAACATGCCAGCCCATCAACATCAGCTGGACCATCCACTTCAACAGAGCAATCAACTTCAGGTTTTGAATCGCCTGCCTCACCCTCGACCTCCGCCTCACTGCCTATGTCGCCCGCATCAGCTGATTGCATAATTATATTCTTTTCTTTATTTTCTTTATTATTTACATTCAATTTGTTTATTTTTACACCAAGGTATGTTTTTATGTATGTATCTAAACCTGAAGGAGTGACTTTGGCAATGTGCTGGAACGTATCCCTATCTAATACATGTAAAAATGGATTCGGTATACGCCATTTCAGTTTACGATAGGATTTCAAGGAACGCATTGCTATCGTAAAAAGAGTACTTCCTGTACTACTAACACATCCTACCTCTAACACATCCTAACACTCACACATTCTATCTCTAAACACATCCTAACACTAACACAAGCAAGTGAAAGGTACAGGGCAAGTTTCCTCTCCGTCAGAAAAACCCTGTAACACAACACTCGTATAATTATTTACACTTTACATAATTAATATCCAACTTCAATATATATACATATACACAAACTAATCTATTCACCGAGAAAAACTAACCACTGAAAAACTAACCACTCACCTCCAATCAAGGGTACTGCGTCTTGCAGATGGCAGCTAAGAAGTGAGCCTTTCTGTCAATCCTGGCTAATTTTTTTGACTACCATCCACAACGCGTCTCATACTTCTAAATCCTCAACCATAAAAGCTCGTTTGGTCCTGAAGGGTCAATAAAGTTACGCTCGTTACACAACTTCCCCCTACAGGTGAAGGGTTTGTTATTCTGGGAAATTTTTTCCAATTACTTTCCTATTCTATTCCTCAGACCTCCACTAAAGGTTACTTATGTCTCACACAGACAGAAAACAATTACCGTGACAGAGATAAATTACCCATTGATCAGATCTTTACTCCTCTACCTCTATTTAGACTTCCTAACCTGGGACTGTCTTCGCTCTCTGCAGTGAGAATGAACGCTACATACAGTTGTGGACACAAGAAATCACCCATCCTCCGGTCCTGCCTACCTCAGGCACGCAAGTCACAGTGGGGTGATGGTGGGTGGGGTGAGGAGGGAGGAGAGATTAAGAAAAGAATTAAATGCAAAGTGGTGGTTACATAATTTGGCCATTTTCATTCATTTAGGGCATGATATAAAGAATTTAGATAATAGTAAGGTTGCATTACACCTTCTATAGCGGCGCAAGATATCAAGCTTTGGATAGGTTGTTATATCCAAGGCTGGTCCGCGAGAGATAGTTACCAATGTGTCTCACAACTCATGATATGGCGAGACGGATCGAACATTAGTGTGGAGCCAGATATGTGTTTACCCGCGTGTTTTGTCATCTGACTTACAATTAAATTAGAATGGTATTGGTTTCCTTCAATAGGTATGTGTAACAAATGCTCCATAATTTTACATATAAATATCTTTTGCACACACACACACTTGGGAATAGTAATGCAGGATAATCTATCTTCAGAGAAGCACATAAATAAGATATTTGGAGAAACATACAATATGTTAAGAAGTTTAAGAGTGGCCTTTCACTATATGGATAAAGAAATGATGAAGAAAATTATCATTACAATGATTAGACCAAAAATGGAATATGCTGCGATTGTATGGTCTCCACATAAGCAAAAACATAAAGAAAATAGAAAGAATACAACGAATTGCAACGAAAATGGTTCCAGAGTTAGAAGGGAGGACGTACGAGGAGAGGCTGGAAGAAATGAATTTGCCAACACTTGAGGAAAGAAGGTAAAGAGGTGACCTGATAGCAGTATACAAACTGTTAAATGGAATGGATAAAACAGATAAGAATATGCTATCAAGGGTAGCTGCTGCTTACACAAGAGGCCACAAGAGGAAATTAAAAAAGGGAACATGCTTGAATAACACAAAAATATAACTTTCCACATAGAACCGTTTGAAAGAAGTTATTGAAGTCAATAGTGTGCACAAACTGAAAGAAAAATTGAATCAATGTAGATACGGAGACAGGACCACACGAGTCTAGCTCAGGCCCTGTATACTACAACTAGGTAAATACACGCACACGCACGCACACACACGCACGCACGCACACGCACGCATACCGGAACTGAAGGATCTAGAATATGAGGATAGATTGAAGGAAATGGGACTGCTAACGCTGCAAGATAGAAGAGAGAGAGGAGATTTAATAACTATGTACAAAATCGTTAGGGAGAAGGAAAAGATAGACAGACAAGACCTGGTGATACTGACGGAAGATGCATCAAGACGTACGAGAGGGCATTCAAAGAAGGTTGGAAAGAGTCCATGTTCAAGAGATGTGAAGAAGTATAGTTTCCCACATAGAACTGTGAATGTATGGAATGGACTGAGAGAGGAGATTGTTGAGGCAGCCAGCATACATGATTTTAAGAAGTTGGATAAATATAGATATGGAGACAGGACATAATGAGCCCTGCTCGAACCCTGTAAAATACAACTAGGTAAATACACTAATGTTGGATCTGTCGCCATATCAGGAGTTGTGAGACACGTCGGTAACTATCTCTCGCAGACCAGCCTTGGATATAACAACCTATCTAAAGCTTGATATCTTACGCCGCTATAGAAGGTGTAATGCAACATTACTATTATCTAAATTCTTTATATCGTGCCTTGAATGAATGAAAATGGCCAAATTATGTAACCACCACTTCGCATCTAATTCTCTTTTCTTAATCTCGCCTCCCTTCTCACTCCACCCACCATCACCCCACTGTGACTTGCGTGCAGAAAACGTGCCAGCCTGAGGTAGGCAGGACCGGAGGATAGGAGATTAATTGTGTCCATGACTGTACATCCGTAACCACAAACATCCTATCTAGCATACTAAACAAAATAAAATTAAACCAACACAAACATCCTAACTTACAACCACAGGTAGTACAATAACAAATGTTCAGAGCCCAACACGCGTCCTGAAGATATATATCGGTAGTGGATCGACGATCTAATGCGTAATCCTTGATGAAGACGACTTACTCAGGATAACTATCACAAACATCCTACGGTAATATGCACAATACAATAAAAAAAAAAATCACAAATATAACATGGGAATTCAGAGGTAGATTTTCTACTCCACATCTCTTCTAAGAGTCTTGGGGGCGGTCTATGTCTACGGGGAGATATGGGATCAGGGAGTGTTTGTTCGGGGATAAATAATTCTTGGGGCTTGGTGATCCACTGCTCGTCTCCCGAGTATGGTTTCACTTTATCTGCGGCACGTTGAAGTTCCATCCCATCGAAAACGTTCACCACTATATACGCACTGCCATCGCGGATGCTTTCTTTGACTTTATACGGACCGATCCAACGGGCTTTGTAGTTTGCTACTTACACTGGGCATAACTGTTTCTGCCTTCACCCACACTAAGGAGTCTACCTCGACAGATTGATTCCTCCTGCGTCTATTCGCCACTGCTCTAAACTTTCTCGCCATATTCAAATGAGTCCTAAACTTTCTCGCCATATTCAAATGAGTCTTTTGCAATAGTTAGTGTGCCAAAACTAGCTCATCACTAGTTCCGGACACTTCTGGCAAGGGGACTTCAATATTCCTTGGGTTGTGACAAGAGAAGAATGCGAAGAAGGGCTGCTGACCGGTTGTAGTGTGAATCGCCCGATTCATGACAACCTGGGTCTCCTGCAGCAGCTTAGGCCAGCGTAAGGGATGGCCTTGACACAGGGCTCGGAGAATGCTCTCGACTATCCTGTGCATCCTCTCCGTCAGGCTGTTTCCTTGAGGGTGATGTAGCCCGTCCGTATTCCATGCCTTTTGCACAAGTCCTTGAAAGCTATAGAGGTGAACTCGCCGTCGTTGTCACATATCAGGGAGGTTGGAGTGCTGAAATCGCCCACATAACGTCCGAACGCCTCGCAAACCTCATCTGTGCCTTTTGTCCTCAATGGGTAAAACTTGACATATCTACTATAATGATCTAAAACTGTTAACACATCTATATCCCTGATAACCTGATATTAAATCTATTAAATCTAAGGACACCCTTTCTAATGGAGTGGTAACAGGTGGCAGTTCTTGCCATAATTGTTGTAGTCCTGGGCTAAGTTTATGTTGTTGGCAAATATAACAATCTTTGACATATTTCTTTACATCACTTAAAATGTTATTCCAATAAAACAAGCTCGGTTTTCTTGAGGGTCTTAAATAATCCTAAATGACCAGATAGTCTTTCATGTGCTAATTTTAAGGCCGTTTGTCTTGGCCTGTGGCACTACTAATACATAATGAAAACTACTATCTGCTTTCCTAATAACTTTATACAGGATGTCCTCTTCTACCACAAACTGATCTAACGTGCTTTTATAGTACCTGTGCCTCGGTAGTGCTCCTCCCTCTAAATAGTCAATGAGCTCTTCCCAAACGGGTTCTTGACATTGTAAAGTTTTAATTTCGGCCTTTGTTTTCCCTAACCAGGTTTCCTCGTTTAATTCAGCTTGGATGAGCTTAACCAGTCCCGATAATTGATCAGCTACCCCATTGTTCTTGCCCTTTGTATAAGAAATATTTTATGTATAATCACGCATTTCTAATATCCACCGGCTCATACTGGGAGATTTACTTTTTCGTTTAAAGATGGTAACCAAAGGTTAGTGATCGGTACGAATAGTGAACGTGGTGCCCCACAGAAAATGGGAAAAATTACTACAGGCTAACACTACTGCCAATGCCTCTTTATCCGTTACCGAATATTTCTTCTCGGCAGGTTTTAAGTTTTTTAGAGAAGTAACCGATGGCTGCTTCGGTCCCATAGTCTTGGATTTGCCCTAAGACGAGTTTGGCTCGCATCGGTAGTTAGTATGTATGGTTCCCCAATTTTAGCTTTTACGAGTATAGGTGCATTAACTAGTTTATTTTTAAGGCTCTCTAAGGATGATTGGCATTTTTCACTCCAAAGAAATTCTACCTCTTTCTTTGCTAAGTTGGTAAGGGGCATAGCTATTTGCTGGAACAAATTTTCTATAGAAGCCTGTCAGTCCAAGAAATCGTCTGACTTCCTTTAAGTTCTTTGGGGACTTGGGAGTCACCCAATGTAGACTGTCGGTGTAGCCTTTGTATTGGCTTTCTCCCACACACCTGCTGGAAGAAGCAGGAAAAACAGGGGCAAAAAAATATTTACTCCTTCCTACCTCTGCCAGCATTTCATTCATATTTGGTCCCCTATAACTAGGGGGCCGCTTGTCTGTCATTCTCTCATTCTTGTCCTCCGTGAAGTGTCTAAAAACTCTTTCACACTCTCTAACACTCTACTATTACTTCTCCAATCCACACTCAACCCCAGCAGGTACTCCATTTGCCTACTAACACTCCTCTCTCATCTCACTCCATTCTTGCACTCCTATCACTACCTCTAACACCTTGCATACTCATACCTCTCACATTCCAGAATCAAGTGTTCCACTGTTTCACCCACCCCTTTCTCACACATCATACACTTCTTACATCCATCATTCTTCCATCTGCTAACCCGACTCTTTACTTCTAATGACTTTGTCCGAGCCCCCAAAGCTCCCATCATAAAAACTTTCATACCTTGGCTGTTCCTTCCCCTCCATACCATTCCAGTGTTGATTTTTCATTCATTCCCCTTCGCCATTCCTCTTTTCTCTTCTCTTCCACACGCCGATTTATTTCCCTTTTGCATACTTCCATACTCCCATGTCTTATAACACCTCTCACAAACATTCCCAGTTCACCCGGCCACATTTCCACTTTGATTGAATCTTTCATCCACTTTCCATACATGTTCCATTCATATACCTTTCTTGCCCATCTGTTCTCATCCATTCTCTGTAGTCTGACTCTGTACCTCAGCCCTGCCTTTGCCATCCTCTCTCTGAAGGTGCTCCATCCCATGTCCCCCCTGATGCCTTCCACTGCCACATACCTATTAGCGCTTAGTGCTATCCTGCCTGCCTTGTTCTGCACCACTTCCATTCTATCTAGTTCATTTCTTGTCCATACAGTGGTTTCCAGTCCATACATAATGCTAGGGACAGCCATACCCTTCCACAGCCCTCTCACCACTTCATACTTGTTGGCCCTATACCTAGCCACACTGCCTAACCTTCCAACCCACTGGTTTGGCCTTGCTCATCCAACCAAATACCCAAATACTTATACTCTTTCGTCCTCCTTATTTCATTCCCACCTAACTTCCAGGTCCTGTCGCTATCAGAGTCATCCCCATTCACCACTAATACTTGGCTTTTTCTCTTTACTGAAATTCACATTAAAATCTCTGCCATATTCTGTTACTGCATTCAACATCTCTTGCAAATCATTATGGTTTTCACTAAGGACTACCACGTCATCTGCATACATCAGCACACTCAACACGTCATTCCCCACTTTCACACCTAGACCCGTAAGTTTCACTCACTGCCAGTTCTTCAACATACAATCCCAACAGTAAAGGAGAAAGGACGCAACCCTGTCTCACTCCTCTCTTACTATTCACCCATCCTGTCTCCAGGTCTCCCATACCAAGCTTTGCCCTCGTGTTCACATACATGCTGCTAATTATCCGAACAACCTTCTCACTCATGCCAATCCTTTCCAGAACCTTACACAGCATTCTCCTATTCACCCTGTCATACGCTTTCTCAATATCTATTAGAGCTAGGTATTTCTTCCTCCCATCCTTCCTTGCTCTCTCAATTACTTAATTCACTACATACATGTAGTCCTCGCCTCTCCTGTTTTTTCTAAAACCATTGTTCCTCACCCATTACCTCATTTCTTTCAACCACTTCACACAGCCTATCATTCAGTATACCACAGAAAACTTGCACACCGTGTCACACACTGCTATTGGCCTATAGTTTTTAATCTCCCTCTTACTCTAGTTTCCTCCTTTGTGTGTCAGTCACTCTACTTTCATTCCACGTTTCAGGTACTCTTTCCTCCCTCCATATGTGCTTTAACAGCTCATGCATTCCCTTAACTGCTCCCTGACCACCCTCTCTGTAGAATTCATTTGGGATACCATCCATTCCAGGAGCCTTGTCATTCTTTAACGTTTTAACATAACTTTCAATCTCATCCATCGTAATCTCTTCATCCATCCCTTCCTCTATTTTTCTACCTAAGGTGGAGGTCCCTAGGTCCCCATCTGACTCATTCAACCCTCCCACATCTTTCCAGAAGTCTTCCACAGCCTTCACCATTTCTTCCTTCTCTCTTACTATCTTGCCATTCACCATCAGTTGTTCCACATTCTCCGTTTTCCTGCCTTCTTCTCCTCTCAAGAACTTATACCATTCCTTACCTCCTTCCTCACCTTTTTCTCTAAGCTCCCTAATCAATTTTCTCTCTTCACTCACTTTCGCCTTCCTCACCAAACGTTATTTCTTTTTGCTTATACTCATACTCCTCCCATGCCCTTTCATACTCTCTCCTTTCTGCCTCGCCTTTTGCTTTATTCTTTCTCAGCCTCCTACACTTTCTGTTTAACTGCTTCCTTTCCTTCCTTACACTCTCAATTTCACTGTTCCACCACTTCTTTCTTACTTTACCCTTTTTTCTCTTACTTGTTTTTCCTATGCTTGCCTCTGCAATTTTGATTGTCTTCCTTACTAGTCTATCATTCAATTCCTCTACACCTCTCTCTGCACTCAAACCATCTTCATCTATCCTCCAATCCTCTTTATCTAACTCTTCTCTAAACCCAACCCAGTTTGCCGTTCTAAGTTTCCATCTTTCTTTCCTCTCTCCACTCGTATAAACTCCGTTTTCTTTCATACCTCCATACTCCATCACCAAGACATTGTGGTCGCTTGTTACATCGCTTTTCCTCTCTTCATCCACCCACATGCTGCTCACTTGTTCTCTAGCTTTCTGATTCACTAAAATATAGTCTAAAGCTGATTCACTCTCCCTTCCACACCATGTCACTTTTCCTTCACCCATTGTCAAATTCAGGATTTCTAGCTCATTCACCTCTGCAAAATCTAGCAACAATTGGCCATTCCCATTCACTTCCTCGCCTAGTATTCCTATGTGACCATTCATATCTCCCATCACAATCATACTTTCACCTTTACTCTGTTCTACTATTCTTTGTACAATTCTATACTTCCTTTCATTCTCAGTTTTCGCTCCTGTTCCTTCCACCGTCATATAGCATACTACCACCACAAAACTTTCTTTCCCCTTACCTCCCTTGTATTCTAACCGTGCTGCCAAAATATCTTCACTCATTTCACACTTACCTACATCTAACTCTTCTACCTCTATCCCTGCATCTACTCTCACGAGCACACCTACCCCACCACCTTTCTTCTGCCATTTACTCCTACCCTTACCAATCATAATGTAGGTCTCTGAAGTCAACTCTACTCTTTCTCTCATTTGAGTTTCTGTCACACCGACTAAATCAATGTTCCATTCATTCATTTCCCTGCTGATGCCTTCCATTTTTTCCACATTCCAACCTCTCACATTCACACATGCCAACCTTACATTTCCTCTCATTCCTTGGAGTCACTCCCTTGCATCCACCTCCTTCCCTTCCCTCAACCTGTACAGTCTTTCTGTTGCACATATCCATTCTAGCATTCTCCGGCTCATCTTTATCATCTTCCCTATCAAGGTGCACGCCGTCCCTACCAAAGGCCTCCTGTGGGAGAGCACCATCCAAGTCCATGAAGCTAACCCCATAGTCTCCTGCATCCTTGCACTCCATTTTCAATTTCAAAACCTCTTGTAGCTTCCTATTTGTCTCTGCTCTCATCTGTTCATACTCTTTATTCTCCCGTGGGCGTCGCAAGACTCCTACCACTGCCACTCGTACCTTCTTTCTGTCCCGCTTAACCTCCCGCAGGCACTCCATAATCCTTGCTACAGTTTGTTGTGGCCCCAGCCCCCTAAGGCTGTTACCTCCTCCCTGCATCACTACCATGCCCTCTGCTATCCCCTTCACACTCTTCTTCACTGCCTCCACAACTTCCTCTACACCCTTACCACTCAGGCTCTTCAGCAAACTTTTCTCCCCTTTCATGGCCACATGTCTGCCTACATTTCTCATCATACTATCTCCAATGCATAATATCGGCCACTTCTTCACCTCCTTAGTCCTGGGGGTGACCTTTTTTGGTGCATCAGCACTAACCTCTGGTTGGCTAGGGGTGGGGGCAGGTGTCGCCACTTCCCCATCCCCTTCAGGGCAAGCATTGGCAACAGCCCCGCCTAGGGTCTGGGCAGCAGGTCCCTCAACCTCCACTACTTCTTCCCCTCCTACAGCTCCTTCCACAGGCGCTGGAGCAGCAAGCTTTAAACCACCTAGGTTACCGGTCTTGACCTTACTAGCGTGACCTTACTAGCGTAACCTAGACTCCCTTTCTTACCTGCCTGTGTTTTTCCCAAGTCTCTTATTTTCTCCATTATACTTTTATTTTCACTTTCCAGGGCTCTTATCCATTCCTTCAAGTCTGATATCTGCTTAAAATCCTCCATTTCCCTCTTCCTCACACTTTCCTCTTCCCTTAGCCTCTATCTCCTCACTACTCTTAACTAACGGTTTCTTGCATTTACCACAGAACTACATCTCTCTTTCACACTCCTGCAGCATTTTGTACATCTTATCAGTTGTATTTTCACAACTGATGTGTGCCCATCGGTTGCAGTTATCACACTGCAACCCTTTATCATTGTCCAAAACACTCTTCTTACACCCCCTGGCATTGGTCCACGTTGTTACTCATAAGTTCCTCACATTTCCCACATACTCCATCTATACTCAATTTCCCCGTAAAATTGCATCCTCTACACCACCCTTTATCCCTTGCCCCACTTCCTTTCTTAATTGACTTACTCATTTTTAGCAAAAACCCTGAAAAAATAAAGCACTAATCTAAACACGTACCGTTTCTCTGGACTTGGACTTGGCTTCATATTTATTACTGGTTCTATATTTTTCGGGTCTGGTTGACAACCTTGTTCTGACACCATGTGACCTAAATAGCTAACTGAACGCTGCCCAAAATGACATTTGTTTACGTTAAGCTTAACTCCGGCGTCTGCAAGACATGTAAACACTGTTTAATCGAGTGACAAGGGTATCAAAATTCTGCGCATACAAAACCACATCATCTAGATAGTTATGTATCCATCCTTCTTTCTTTGATGGAGCTAATACTCTAGCAATTTGCCTAGAAAACAAAGCCGGAGATGAGGAAATCCCAAAGGGTAAAAGAGTAAATCTATATAAAGCAATACCTTCACTAAACGTAGTCAAATCCCTGCTGTTCTCGGCTAGTTCTATTTTATTTATTTATTTTATTTTATTTTATTTTATTTTATTATTATTATTATTATACATTTTACTTGATGATAAGCATCTTTTAAATCTAGGGTGACAAAATTTATTTCCTGCCGCAGAATCAACTAATTCGTCTAGTCTAGGCAATGGATATATATCAGTCTCCACGTGCTCATTTACTTTACGATAGTCGAGGCACATTCGTTTGGTACCATCGGGTTTGTTGACCATATTTCTGTTCTATTAGCTCTTTCGCCTGTTCTGGATAACGATACAAAGGATTTCTAATAGGTGTTGGATCTCTAAGGATTATTTCCGCTGGTGGACCTTCAATTTTTCCCAGCTCATCCTTGTTCAAAATAAACAGCTGGTTATGGTGAGTGATCGTTTCAACAAGGCGCTGTTTCTGGGGTTCAGTTAAATGATTCCAAGGAAAACCATCTAACAACCTCTTTAGTTTTGAAATTCGGTCTCCACAGGCTTCATCAGGAATTTCTACTACCGGAGCGATTAAATCTTTATGAAGATGTTTTATTGCTTGAACTACTTTAGTAGGGCCTTCTGGTGCTAGAACTTTACAATAATCTGCCAAATACGTTCCTACTTTCACTGTTTTTGGGTGTTTGCTGGTGTTCTCTACAGGCCAAAAAATGTGTTGGTCATTATTGACTGACACAATAGGGAAAACATGCTTGTTTTGCGCTTGGAAATGGCTCTACCAATATGGTTGTAAATGGCGGTTCTTTGACTAACAAGACATGGGGTGTTACTACAAGGAGGGATTGTTATAGTTTGAGTAACTGAGTGCCCTAGGCTTATTGACCGAGTCATAATTCATGCGAGTTTTCGACTTCTTTACTGACCTGGTGCTGGTATAAGTTTTACGAATGGTTTTAATAGGGTAGCTGGCACCTCCCCATTCTACACAATCATAAGTTTTACGAATGGTTTTAATAGGGTAGCTGGCACCTACCCATTCTACAAAATCATTATCTGCTGCTTCCCGAGTTAAAGGTGCTTTTCTTAGCACATCTACCCCAAGTAAGAGGTCAGTCTCTAAATAGTGGTCTGGAACCACTGGTATCCATTGAATGGTCTCGCTCACATAACCTACAGATATATTTAACTTTGCATTCCCTAATATTCGCAATGATGTGCCGGTGACTCCTTTTAGATTGGGTAGAGTCCTCCTTGTATTTAAGTTAACCCTTAATTTGGACAAAGTGGAATATTTTAACAAGGTTATTTCCCTGCCTGCATCTATTAAAGCCGATAACATTCACCCGTTCACTGACAGTTGAATGGTGGGAGACATATTTGGCTGAATCTGTCAATTTCTCCAGGAACGTTTACCGGGGCATTGAAGATGTCCTCTGTGACAATTACGCCTTAAACAATCATAACATGCTCCATATGGAGGTCTCTGTAATAGGGACACCACAATTGACGGGCTGTGGGAGACATTTGACTGAGCTTATCAGTCAACATTTCTACTTGTCGCTAACTCTGCGACGGTATTATTCGTCTCGGGACCCCTTGAAGTAGAGTTACTCCACAGATACTTTCCGTTCTGCACTTGCTAGCCTTAAGGTCCGCTCATGATCTACTCTGTCAATAAATTTGTTAAGAGGAATTCCTACTTCTAAGAAACTACTTCGTTTTTCGTGAGTTTCTACCGGCAAGCCTCGTAAGAGTTTCTTTTTAATAAGAGGGTCTCGTTGCGGTAATGATTCCTTGATGAATTTAGTCTCCAGGATTGAGTTCTGGCAAATAAATTGGTTAACAAAAGCTTGAGGGCTGTCAATCCAATCATATTTTAAATCATCAAGCTGTTGCCAAGCACGGTCAAAATTTATCTCTGTGGCAAATTCCTGTCTCAATAAGTTCTTAAAGGTCACTCCAAATTAAATTAAGGTTTTTAGTGGTTAATGACTGGAGGAGTAACGCTAGTTCAACACTCACTCATTTTAGCTACTTCAATCCTTTCCGAGCTCAACACACTACATGACTCTACCTGTTCCAAGAATAAATTTAATCTGCTTGTGGAATCCAATCCATGTAAATGATGTAATTCTAAAATTGTAATATCTCCTGGCTTAGTTACGTTAAAGGTCTGAATGGCCTCTGCCATATGGCGTATGCTGGCGTTCTGCGTCAAGGCTAATTCTCTCCACTCACCCATTCCAGGACGTTTGTCTCCCTTGTCTTTGGTTATAAATGGGTTATTTGAAGCCATGGTGGTAAGAAAAAAACACAAACAAACAAACAAACAAACCAACCAAACTAGCTCCTTGCTTGAATTATTCGCGGCTCAGGGGTCGAGCTCTACAGAACAGGAAAGTCCACCTCCTCCCATTCACTCGGTATCTGGCCACACGAAACATTTTTAAGTGTTACGTTAAGGATCAATCTTAACCGATGGCCACCAATTTGTAATGTCACTCCCTTCTCACACTGTAGCGTTGATGGTAGTTGTTATGGTAGCGAGCTACAGACCGCGCGTATAGTAGTACTAAGATGTTAATAGCACTTAGAAGGCACTGAATTTACAGAGGGAGTAACAAAACTGAGGCATCACTCGACAACAAATATATTTAACACCCAAAACAAACACGGTAATACCAAAACCGGGCATAAATCCGGTAAGGGAGGGAAGCACTCCTCTTTACTCCTTCCAGGCACGGGCTAAAGTCAGCCTCTTCCGCCTTAACACAATACTACTATACACAATACTACTATATAATACTACTATATATAATACATCCTAACACGAACACATCCTATCTCTAAACACATCCTAACACTAACACAAGCAAGCGAAAGGCACAGGGTAAGTTTCCTCCGTCAGAAAAACCCTGTAACACAACACTCGTATAATTATTTACACTTTACATAATTAATATCTTACTTCAATATATATATATATATATATATATATATATATATATATATATATATATATATATATACATACACACAAGCTAATCTATTCACCGAGAAAAACTAACCACTCACCTCCAATCGAGGGTACTGCGTCTTGCAGATGGCAGCTAAGAAGTGAGCCTTCCTGTCAATCCTGACTAATTTTTCGACTACCATCCACGACGTGTCTCATACTTCTAAATCCTCTACCCTAAAACTCTCGATCCCCCGAACCCTAATTGAACTAGAAGAAAAACGCTTGTTTGGTCCTGAAGGGTCAATAAAGTTACGCTCGTTACAATTGAAGTTAAAATTTTTCTCATCATGTCTTTATCCAGGAAGTGAAAAGCCATCTATATATTTCTTAGTATCACGAATGTGTTATAAAATATTTTGTCTATATGTTTCTCTAGAGATAAATTATCCTGTATTACCACTCCTAAATCTTTCTTTTCTTTTTCTATTGGTATGATAACTTATATGTTTAAATGTAGCTGAACAACAAATGCAGCATATTTATTCTTATTGAACGTTTTGAAGTAGCTTAGTTGATCTGGAAACATAGTAGTAGACATATATTGATAATAATGATAATAACAATAATTATAATAATAATACAAACTCTTGTCCTTGGAGAGCTCACTCTTGGAGAGATAGTTTAGAACAATTGATAAAAAATATGTAGATTGTTAAACATTATTTCATATATTGTAACACTTGAAAACTGCATATATTATTGTTAGAACATAAGAACATAAGAAATGAGGAGACTGCAAGAGGCCAGTTAATGACCTACACGAGGCAGCTCCTTGCCCCCCACCCTTGGAATAATCCAATATTTAGCCATCCCACCTGTCATCCCTATCCATACTCTGATCCAACCGTCTTTAAAAGCTATCTATTGACTCAGCACTTACTACGTGTCTACCCAGCCTATTCCAATCGTTCACCACTCTGTTAGTGAACCAATATCTACCTATGTCTGTCCTGAATCTAAGTTTTTCTAGCTTGTACCCATTTCCACGTGTCCTATCCTGACTACTAAATTCTAAAACCTGATCAATGTTACCCTTATTAATTCCTTTTACCCATTTGAAAACCTCAATCAAATCCCCTCTTGCCCTCCTTCTCTCTAGGGAGTGGAGATTAAGACGTTTTAACCTATCTTTGTAAGGTAAATTTCTCAGCCCCTGAATCATCTTGGTCATTCTTCTCTGGACTACCTCCAAGGAGCCTATATCTTTCCTATAATAAGGGGACCAAAACTGAGCTGCATAATCTAAGTGGGGTCTTACTAGCGCTAAATACAACCTCAGAATGACCTCAGAACTCCTATTTGTCACACACCTACTAATAAATCCCATTATCTTGTTGGCTCTATTTCTAGCTATAATACACTGTTCCCTGGGGCGCAAGTCACTGCTTATTTGAACTCCTAAGTCCCTCACACTATATGACTTTCCTAAAGTATTGTCATTTAATGTGTAGTCTACAGGCCTATTACCTTTACCTACACTCATAATGCTACACTTGTTAACATTAAACTGCATCTGCCATTTCTCTGACCACTCGTACAGCCTATTTAAGTCATCCTGCAGCATCCTAGCATCATCTAAATTCTTTACCGGTCTTCCTATCTTTGTGTCATCGGCAAATTTACTGATATCACTGTTTATTCCTGTCTCTAAGTCATTTATATAGATTATGAATAACAATGGTCCTAGTACTGATCCCTGTGGTACCCCACTAGTGACATTACCCCATTCTGATTTCTTCCCATTAATCTGTACCCTCTGTTCCCTACTATAGTAAGCCATCCCCTAATCCACTAGTATCTTCCCACCTATGCTATGAGCCTTGACTTTACTTAACAGTCTCCTATGGGGTACTCTGTCAAAGGCTTTACTGAAGTCCAAATAAACTATATCATACTCGTCCCCTTTATCTATGGTTTCAAATACTTTCCTATAGAAGGATAATAAATTTGTGAGGCAGGACTTCCCCTTGCTAAAACCATGTTGACTATGTCTAATTAGCTTGTGTTCATCTAAATGTTTTCTAATTGCCCTTGCTATGATAGCTTCTAACATCTTGCCTACCACTGATGTTAAACTAATTGGGCGGTAGTTACTACTTTCTGCCTTATCTGCCTTATGTTGAAATAATTTTTCTAAAATCCATATATAACAAGTATGTAAGTGGATAGATAATTTGACCTGCTATCATTTTACAGAGCGAGGGGTCTGTGAAGACCCTCAATGCATTCTACGGAAAGACTAATATAGTAATATTCGTTCTTTTTTAGTGTCTGATGATGACGATGATGAATGATGTAAACAAAAGAGCTGCCATGAGTCGCAGTCTATTTTCCTTAAGCTTATGAAATTTGCTCGCAGCTCATTGTCAGTTAGTAAATTTAAACAAACATTTGCAGAAAAATAATGCGTTCTGTTTCCTCATGCAACCTTCAAGATAATCTACTTAGTTATGCTGTCAAAATAGTTAATGACTGCAGTGTCGGTGGCTGAGCGGCGAGTTTGTTGTCAGGTTGACGAACTCGACGTGTACCATCACTCACAACAAGGGTCATTCATAGATGTATTTGATCCTCGCCTCACCCTCACCAGCCAGTCAGTCAGCACTCGAATGCAAGTTAAAGGTAATATATCTTTCCCTTAATTGTTTGTCTTTGTTACTGTCAAGAGGCGAGGGCACAGGAGTAGTTCCTAGGCTATGGAGGCAGGCAAATGTAGTTCCTATATTCAAGAAAGGAGATAAGGCAGAAAGTAGTAACTACCGCCCAATTAGTTTAACATCAGTGGTAGGCAAGATGTTAGAAGCTATCATAGCAAGGGCAATTAGAAAACATTTAGATGAACACAAGCTAATTAGACATAGTCAACATCAAGTAAGTAAAAAAAAAAATGGTTTTAGCAAGAGGAAGTCCTGCCTGACAAATTTATTATCCTTCTATAGGAAAGTATTTGAAACCATAGATAAAGGGGACGAGTATGATATAGTTTATTTGGACTTCAGTAAAGCCTTTGACAGAGTACCTCATAGGAGACTGTTAAGTAAAGTCAAGGCTCATGGCATAGGTGGGAAGATACTAGAGTGGATTAGTGGATGGCTTACTAGTAGGGAACAAAGGGTACAGATTAATGGGAATAAATCAGAATAGGGTAATGTCACTAGTGGGGTACCACAAGGATCAGTACTAGGACCATTGTTATTCATAATCTATATAAATGACTTAGAGACAGGAATAAACAGTGATATCAGTAAATTTGCCGATGACACAAAGATAGGAAGACCGGTAAAGAATTTAGATGATGCTAGGATGCTGCAGGATGACTTAAATAGGCTGTACGAGTGGTCAGAGAAATGGCAGATGCAGTTTAATGTTAACAAGTGTAGCATTATGAGCGTAGGTAAAGGTAATAGGCCTGTAGACTACACATTAAATGACAATACTTTAGGAAAGTCATATAGTGTGAGGGACTTAGGAGTTCAAATAAGCAGTGACTTGCGCCCCAGGGAACAGTGTATTATAGCTAGAAATAGAGCCAACAAGATAATGGGATTTATTAGTAGGTGTGTGACAAATAGGAGTTCTGAGGTCATTCTGAGGTTGTATTTAGCGCTAGTAAGACCCCACTTAGATCATGCAGCTCAGTTTTGGTCCCCTTATTATAGGAAAGATATAGACTCCTTGGAGGCAGTCCAGAGAAGAATGACCAAGATGATTCAGGGGCTGAGAAATTTACCCTACAAAGATAGGTTAAAACGTCTTAATCTCCACTCCCTAGAGAGAAGGAGGGCAAGAGGGGATATGATTGAGGTTTTCAAATGGGTAAAAGGAATTAATAAGGGAAACATTGATCAGGTTTTAGAATTTAGTAGTCAGGATAGGACACGTGGAAATGGGTACAAGCTAGAAAATCTTAGATTCAGGACAGACATAGGTAGATATTGGTTCACTAACAGAGTGGTGAACGATTGGAATAGGCTGGGTAGACACGTAGTAAGTGCTGAGTCAATAGATAGCTTTTAAAGACGGTTGGATCAGAGTATGGATAGGGATGACAGGTGGGATGGCTAAATATTGGATTATTCCAAGGGTGGGGGACAAGGAGCTGCCTCGTGTAGGTCATTAACTGGCCTCTTGCAGTCTCCTCATTTCTTATGTTCTTATGTTCTACTCCTAGGGTCGCTTCTTGCCAATGTATCCCAGAGTGTGGTCCCGCGGTGATGTCAGGGTGTGGACGACTGTCTTCATGGGACTAGAGGTGCCTGAGGTGGGTATATGGTGGTTGATTACTTTAGTGTAGTGGATTGATGGGTTTTTTATGTACTTACCTGGTGAACTTACCTGGTTGGCTCCCTTGCATTACGAAATATAGCACTAGGTAAGCAGAAGGCTGTAAGAAATAGTTAGGGGAGGGGAGCCCAGAGCTGCTGGTGTGCCAGACCAAGTGATATACGATCTACAATACTGTCTTAAATAGTAATGACTGGATTGTGTTCACCATTTGCAGCATTTAAGAGACGTTCAAGTACAATTAATTGTTGAATTTGAATAATAAGTTACCCAAAGCATTATGAAGTAGCCGTTTGAATGGGATCAATGCGTCAGCTTCAGTAACCTGGGCAGGCAAAGAATTCCAGAGAAGGATGCGTCTCTGGGAGAAAAATCTGTGTCTTGATTCCAAGTTGTAAGTAGCTGGCCAAAGGCTGTTTGGTAAATAATTCGATAAAATTTTACATCTTCACCATAATGGCGTCTGCTTACGTCTGCGTCTTGCGTCTGCACCTCGTCCAACTCCCTACTTTTGGTCATAGAGAACATTTGATATCTTCTAAATTAACCTAACCTAACAACCTAAATTAACCAAACCTTAACCTACATTGACAAATAACAGAACTTTGTTCAAACCAAGCAAAACTTTATTTTTCGAAGAGGTCTCACTAAAAATATTGAATGTCTCACAAACTAAGAATTTGCGACGGAAATGTAATCAAGAAAACCTCAAAATGCATCAGGTAATGCGAAAATATAACCCTGAATTCTCTAGAGCATTCTGGTGAAGATGTAAAATAATACCAATAATTCCTCTATTGGCCTTTCCAATTTTTTTCCTTCATTATATAGTTTTCGTTTTTTAGTTAATTTAAGTGATTTGAGACGATATTTGTGGAAATGAATAATACTCATGATATGACCATGGCATTCTTCACCCTTTGATTGTGGAAAGTGAAGCCTGTGTGAGCCATGCCATGTTATTTTTGTTAGGTTGCTATTATTTTACTTCTTCACAATAATGCTCTAGAGAATTGAGTATTGATTTTATCTATTACCTGATAATTTATTAGAAGGTTTTACTCAATACACATCTGTCGCAAATCCCTAATTTCAGAAATATTTAATGTTTTCTATGAGGAGAAATTGGAGGTTGGGGTAGGTGTTTTTAGCGTAAATCAGCGTATTTTGTCTTCCCCACCCAAGAACCCCGCATTCCCACAGGTCCCCAGGCTTGTTGGGGGTGATGAAGAAGTTTTGTAAATTATTGAATATGTGTATGAAAATAAATGTCAAAATCATTTGAAATGGATCAAAATCTATATGTAAAGAATGTTATTGTAATCCTGGTGCATTATGGTGAAGCTGTAAAAATGTACCGGTTGGTTTACTTTTAATGGCACCAATTTTTAAGCCTAACCTAACCTCACGTAGTACCTGAATTTAGATGTTTAAGTGGTCGTTTTCAGAAGATTAAGTGGACGTTTATTTTTATTTGCCTGGAAAAAATCCACTGTGTATAATAAAGAAACGGCAGTAGTAGAAATAGATACCTGCTGTTTTAGTAGATATTGGCATAACCTTATTATCAGCCCATTGTGGTATATTACAAGTGGTGGTAAGTTTTTACAATTTCGTAATAATACACTGGATCTAAATAACACACTTCCTATTGATTTTGATGCATTTGAAATGATTGCAGCATTTTTTTTCGTCGCAAATCTGCGCAATTTGTCACAATTTTGTCCAACTTTACGGGTTCCAATTTTGCGACCGAGACCAATTTCCATCTCTGTAAGCTGAGGTACAGTAAAATGGTCATTTAAATTAATTCTTTTGTGGATAATGATAATGTTTATGTTTTTCTGTATTTTTCTTTATCGTATAATGTATAATTACATATATTTGTGTACAAACAAGGGCAAAAATATGACTAAAATCACCATAAGGTTAATGATTCCTATATTGTGAATTTTAATTTGTGCCCTGCAATGTGGACCAATTTCACGCAAAATTGGAGGGAGCACTGTACAGTGATTTACACTAAAAACAAGGTGCCAGAATCACTAGCATAACCTAACAATTCCATATTTACGAACATGCAATGCACTGGTGGCCACACAGACGTACGAACACAATTCTTTCTAGGGTAGAAAATGCTGCGTGTTCATAGAAAACATTAAATATCTCCGAAATTGTTGACTTACAATGGAAATGTAGTGAGTAAAACCTCAGAATTTATCAGAGCATTATGGTGAAGAAGTATAATAAAACCCAAATGCTCACTAATTTGTAATTTTGCAGAGCAGCAATTACACAGGATATCTACCAAGTGCAGTGCAGCTGAGGGTTACCTGCTTGCCCCATTAGTCAACTCGGCGCCACCACCAATCATGTGGAATGGGTTCCTTTGTGACATTTAATGCACAGTCCCTTAAAAGCTTGTTGGAGGCTTGTCACAATTGTACCAAAGGTGAGTGTAATGGGTCAAAACAATTTTTTCAGAAGTATCTAATTATGTAATAGAACCATATTGGTATTTCAATTCCTACATGATGATGTTCTTATCTTGGTCAGATTTTACTTCCACACAAACATTCATAATTGGCAAAAAAAATAACGGTTTAACTTAATTAGATGTATACTAAACGAACATCTCTCTGAATGCCATCACGAATGTCTCCACTTTTCCTCAAACAAAATTTGGTACTTGGCAGGAACCGGGGTTTTTCAGTGAGGATACAAAAATAATAACTTTCAAAATAATATAAATCATAATCTGTTAGAACCCAAAGCACCCAAAGAGACCCATTTGACATTACCAGATGTCAAGAAATGCACACATTTACATTTATGGAATTTCCCCTAGAAAGTTGTATTTATATATTTTATATATATATATATATATATATATATATATATATATATATATATATATATATATATATATATATATACAAACACAGTGGTGCCTCGCATTACGAGTTTGATTCGTTCCATGACCAAGCTCGTTTTACGATTTGCTCGTTTTGCAAATCAATTTTCTCCATTGAAATTAATTGAAATATAATTAATCCGTTCCAAGTCCCAAAAACCACCCAAAAAAATAATTTGTTATGTGTTATAAAACAGAAAATGTGTAGTTACAAGACTAATGACAATTATAAAACTATAATACAGGGTAAAGATTTGTTTCCTTAACCACTCGATATCTTCTTACCTTTATAATGCACTGCAAATTCAACCTCAGAAACTTATTCAGATCACCTGAAACTGTTATGCTGCTGAATTACAGAAAAGAATAAGAATTTTTTTTTCAGTTTATGTTAGGTTTGGTTAGGTTTCGTTACGTTTAGTTAGGTTTGGTTGGGTTAGTTTTGGTTAGGCTTATGTTATGTTAATTTAGAAGCTATTAAATGTTTTCTATGACTAAAAGTAGGGGGTTGTGTGAGGTGCAGACACCATTTTCCCATTTTCTTTGGTAGCCACATGCCATTCTGGTGAAGATGTAAAAAATTACTAAAAAAACTTGCTTTGTTAGCATAACCTTCCCAGAGCCTTAGGGCTTGGCTACATGATGCCCAAAACATGACTGGTAGCATGTCTGGAACATGCTACGTACATGTGTGTGAACAAGCCATAAACATGATGGTAAACATGCCGTCCAGTGTTAGCTTCAAAACATTATGACAGTCCACACGAGGGCACAGCTGGCAGTTACTGTCGACATGTCAGACGAGAAGATCTCTTACTAGCAGCGGCTGCTACAGTTGTTATTTGTGGTTACAGATACAAACGCTGTCGCCGATACTGGGTGGATCCCTCGTTAAAGCTGGGAAATGAACACAGGGAGAGCTTATATTTTGACGATGAAGGACTATTGCCTCAACACATCAGTGACAGTGGGTCACTTAGAAATTTTCTATGTATGTGTGCATCAGATTTTGTGCTACTAACACCAGGTCCTGTGGCCACTCCATGGCAACGCAGTATACTGTACGTCCGCTCACGTGGGGAATGTTCACACGAGTGGTTGTCTGCACACTTGTTCCCGGCCAGGAAACGTCCACACTGCAGTGTCTCGAAACATATTTGGGGGTTTGAACGTCCAAATGAGACATATCGAACATGAATCTGAACATTGCTGAAGTAATGTTTCGAACATGCCTCAAAACATGTCTCCGTGCTGTGTGGCTGAGCCCTTAGTGTTACAGAATCCCCATGGATACGGCCGCAGACATGTCATTACTGGCCATATCCTTCCCATCAAGGAAGATAGCATTATGTGAACGCATTTCCCATGATGATATTGCCACCGAGTGGTCCATCTGTAAGCGAAGTTACTGGGCAGGTGGAGTGGCATGTGAATAGAGAGTTACAATAAGTTCACTTTAGAAAGGAAACCATTGAAAATAAAGATTGTTCTCCGATTCTCTTGGGGGTTTTAAAAAATTTGTGCATTAGTCCCAAAAATACGACACATTTCAGGAGATTGAACAGAACAAACTCCTAATCAAAAGATTAATTGTTAATCAGGAAATTTATACATACGTATTGGAAAAAATTATAACATGCATATTTCATTTATATAAATTCTTTTAAAATATTTCAGGTAACCCAGCCAAGGTATGCATAAACAACATATCAGAGAGGCTTGGGAAGGGATCAGTCCATCCCATCTCTTTTCTTTGCTGTGAGACTGTCATTAGTACTGATGGGGTCATCTGGCACTCTGAGGACATGACCTTGGATGTCATTACCAGCAAAGCTCAACCCTGCCACCTGCCACTGCATAGGAGAGAACATCCATCTGAGGTGAAGGTAGATTTCAATGAATTTGTAGATATCAGTGTTAAATGTGAAGATGTTATCAAAAGTATTACTGATGAAGATGATGCTTCCTGCAAAATTGTGTTGGAAAAGGATCCCTTGTTATTGGATGAATCACTTACATTGCACACAAACGAAAGTAGGAGTGGAAGTGAAGGACAGGCTCAAGTGTGTGATGCAAAGTCTGTCAACAAGAATTTGAGAAAGAATTTTGTAGGAATATTAGGACAACAGGATTTGTTGGGCATTAATGCATTAAGTGAACAGAACAAATACCCAGGCTGTGCCAAAGGGAAAAAATACCCAGAAACCTTTACTTGTGAATACTGTGGAAAAATATTTAAAGGAAAAGAGAGAGCTTATCAGTTTTATTACCACAGAAACCGTGAACATACACATGAAATGACATTCAAATGTGATGTGTGTTCAAAAGAATTCTGGGGTGACAGAGAACTTCTAATGCACAGAACCCAACACAAAGATCAGGGTCATGTTTGCCATATTTGTGGACAAAAGTTTAATGCCAGCAAGAACCTCAAAGTTCATCTCTTAATTCATGCACCTACACGTGAGCATGTTTGCCGGTACTGTGATAAACTCTTCAGAAGAAAAGATCACTTAACTGTTCATGAGAGAATCCATACTGGAATTAGACCTTATCAGTGCCAGTGGTGTGATTCAGGATATCCTCAAAAACATCAATTGAAACTGCATATACGAAAGTGTCCCATTTTAAGACAAACTGATGCAAAACTATAGTACTTAGTGTGATATATTGATAGCTTTTCAACTCTAGAGTACTATATTAGTACTATAGCACTATACTAGTGTTACTAATATGACAATGGTGTGATCTAGAATATTCTCTGAAACACCAATCAAAACAGTATACATACATACATACATACATCGTTAAAAAAATTTCTTCTCATCTCGTGCTTTAATAAACTACACAACTTCATTCAATATTCCTGCAAACAAAATAATGTAATAATGTGATCACGTTCCACACGTTTCCTTGGGATTAATTAAAGTTAGTACCAAAGATATGATTGCTATTCATCTATCAATATCCATATTCTCTGATACCTTAGTCCTTCAGTGATGATTATGACAGAATGGCCTCCACCTCTTCCTATCCAAACAATCACTTTGCTTGTTCAGCTCCTACATTTCTAATAGCATCTCTTTTACTCATGTACTCCTTTACACTATCCTTCCATCATCCAAGTGGCCTTATCTCCTAATTGATGGCACTCTCATTCACTTTTTCACAAATTCTTTACTATGGCGCTGAAAGCCAAATATGTAAGGTAGATTTCAAGATGTAAGAAAACATAGTGCAGAATCAGTTTTTCATTCTACACTTATCCCACGGCTATCACATGTTCTGCTATCGCATTTTACTGCTATTACGCACTTATCAAAAGTTTGCATAATCTTGCTATAGAGGCTTTGCAGTCACGTGACCCCAGCTGGTGCGTCCGCCACACTGACGGTCAAGGGGCATAACACAGTGTGTAAACAATACACCTATGAGACCTTTCCAGCATTGTAATCTTATGATTGACCATGTCAGCAGCAAATTTGATAGTCAGTGAGCACATCAAACACCTTACAAGTGAGAAATTGCACAGATACCATGTAAAGCTGGATATTTTAGGGGCATGTGACCCATATGAAACCCCCGGTGTTTTATTTACTTCATTCACCAGAATGCTCTAGAGAATTCAGAGTTGTATGTTTACATTACCTGATGTATTCTGAGAAGGTTTTCTTTACTACATTTCCGTCGCAAATTCTCAGTTACCGTATATTGTGGCCTATAAGTCGAGTTTCTAAGGTAATTTTTTTATGGTCAAAACTAGGGGTCGACTTATGGGGTTGATATAGAATAGCAATCTTTAAATCTATTTGCACCAGTAACATCAGGATACCGGAAAACTGCTACTGAACTTGGCCTAAGGGTTGTATTTACACATGTTATTCTACTAAGTGGTTGGACACTTACCATTAGGGTTTTAAAAGTAAATATTCGTCCGATATAATGGGGAAACAGGTGAGTACAGTAAAAAGTAAAAACTGACTGTTTGTTTATGTTGAAATGCTTGAAGTCGTTGGTGTTTTCAATGTTTGAATTGTTTTATTTTCTTTACTGTAGATAAAACTTAATTTACACCCAGTACTTAGTGACTCAGGCCGATATTGGGCCAGGCTAAGTAATAGTTTAGGGGGTCGACTTTTCTGCAAGGTAAACCTCTAGTACAAAATTTTGGGGTCAAATTATAGAAGTCGACTAATGTGCCAGATTGACTTATAAGCCGCAATATACGGTAGATAGATATTCAATGTTTTCTGTGAGACCTTCTCTTCGGGAATAAGGTAAAGTTTAGTTTGGTTTGAACAAGGTTCTGTTATTTGTCAATGTAGGTTAATGTTTGGTTAATTTATGTTATGTTATGTGATGTTAATTTAGAAAATATAAAATGTTTTCGATGACCTAAAATCGGAGGTTTGTCGAGATGCAGACGCCAATTTTTTTTGTAGCCACACACCAGGTTTTGTGACCGTCAGTGCATTGTGCGTTCGTCAATAAGTCATTGTTAGATTATGTCAGTAATTCTGGCACCTTGTTTATAGCGTAAATCATTGTATTTTGTCTTCACCCAAGAACTCCACATTCCCACAAGTCAGGCTCTTGTTCTCGCGCCATATGTAACCAAGCTCTTCCTTCTCATCAGCTGATAACATTCCGCTTTGGTTTGATCAGAGATATGCAACTATAATGACTTACAGAAAATAGAATTTTTGTTAACCACAATATGAAGGCGATTATTCTGATAATTCACAATGTGGTATTCAATTGTTTAAGGTATTTATGAGGTTGTAGGTGGCAGTTACCAACCCTCTACTCTGACCTCTCCCTCTTCTATAACCCAGACTGTTCCCTCCTGCTCTGACGCTCGCGCACACCCATCCACTACCACTGATCACCTTTCTTTAAGCAGCCTCTTTGGTCCTTGCTGATGGAACAAATACTTGCATATCCCTGCTCATGCTCCCTACTCAGTAAACACTTTCCAATTTCAGAAATGCATCCAAAGACAGGTGGGAAAAGTCACCTTCCTCACACAACCTGACAGATCTTGCCTAGTCATTGCTGACTTAGAATCCCAAGCTGAAGCTATGCTTACCCTCAAAGACCTTGATGGGAAACCTTTCCCAGTGTCCTCTGATACCCAACTTAACACTCGTACTGGTAGTGTTTTAATACCCCCATGATATCTGGCCAGTGGGCGTCAGATGACCCAACTGTTTTTCTGATCTCTTTGAACTAATTGCAGATGAGCAAATATTGCAAAAATTTCATTGAAAGTACAAGATCTTCCAGACAGTGCATACATAAATGTGGCCTTCTGTAAGGTTAAACCTTTCATTCCTCCCCCATGTCAATGCCAAACTGCTGGAAATTTGGACAACCAGCAAAATACTGTAGATCCACCGTACGATGCTCTCTCAGTGCCTCACTTGGCTATACCCGTACAAAACTACCCTTCAACAAAAGGCACTTGTGCAAACTGCACCCAAGAACATAATGTCATCTTCTGAGACTGTCTTGTCTACAAATTTGAATATGAGGTTGCTGCCCTCCCCTTCAAACATGGCCTAACACTCTAAGAAGCTTAACAAGAAGCCCGTCTCTGTGGCTTCCAACAGGTTCCTCTCTCAGCGCATCTCCACTAACATCCCACAGACCACAGCTAGCACTACCTCTCTTACTACTACATCCCATCCTCCTTCCTCCACTTAAACCTCTTCCTCTCCAAATCCTCTTGTTCCTTTATCTACTGCAATAATTACCTCTCCATTGCTATTACCGTCTCATTCCCCATCGCTTGCTTTTTTGCCTTCCACTTCTCTCATGCCTCATGGATCCGCGCTCAGATCCCAGTGGGTGTGTGTTGTGTTGCGTCCGTGTGCCCCCTAACTTGGGGGCACGGCAGCCACATGCACACACTCCCAAAACTCTGCTATTTTTTTTGTCTACAAACATCTGCTCATATTTCTGGTGTTGATGTAGACTGCCCAGAGTCCGCCACCACCACACGATGTCACCTACCTTTCACGCAAACTCTGACAGGCTCTGTTGTTAGCCCGTGTTCCCCCTTCAGGGGCACGATAGACAACACACACACGCCTCCTGCAGTTCCTTCAGTGCCAGTAATTAATAGTTTTTCTTTACTAAACACTGACACCCCAACCTCTACTACTTTTACTCCCACTGTCTTCTCTCCCCCTTCCCCTAGTGAGACCATCTCTGACACTGAAGCCTTCATCGCAAAACCTTTCATTGATATCTCACCTTCTTTTCCATCCTCAACCTCATCATATTCACCTTCCGATAACAGCCTCAGTGTTCTAGCAGAAGTTCATCATCCACCCCATAACCTTCCCCCCACTCCACTACTCCTACACCTCGCTCATCTTCCCCTCACCCTTTCCCCCATCTTTAGCTCCCACCCCTTCAGCTACATCTACCACAAGTGAGAGTTAATATGAATAAAGTAAGCGCCAGACATCAAAAGTCATATGGCGCTTTGTTAAGCTAAAAGGCAGATGGCAGAGCAAGGGGATAATGGCAAGACAAATAGAATAGAGGATGTGGGTTTGTCAAAGAATGGCAATGCCATGAGCCATAGTGGGATTTAGAGCCATCAGTAAACAGGAGTGCAATTGGCATGAGTAGAAAAGTGTTAAAGAAAAAGGGATTGTAAGATGTAAGTTAGTGTATCAGACTTGAAAGAACATAGAGAGTAGGCAGGGAGCTTATGTCTATGATAGCGGACATAATTTTTTTTCCAAGAAAATTAATGACTTGTGATAATAGTAGGGATAGGAGTACTGGGATCATGAGAGGTGGAGGGATCAGAAGTATGGAAGTAAGGGTAGTATCTGAGCAGGAGGGATTTTGGAGAGAGGACTTATATAATAGGGATTCATTAGAGAACCCAGGAAGTAAAGGATGACTATCCTTAACTGGTTGAAGTAACTGAACTGGTTGGAGAGAAAGAGGAAAAGGTGTATGAATAGGGGAAGGAGGGGAAGGTCACGAGGTGGGGAATGAACTGCTGCTGGAACAGCAGAATGTGATGAGGTAGATGATTGGAAAGGAAGTGAGGCATCAGTGAAGGGCTTTGCTATAAAGGTTTCAATGTCAGAGATGGTCTCACTAAGAGGAGGAGAGAAGACATCTACCACAAAATCTCTTCTTGATTATCCTTTACCTCCTGGATTCTCGTGAATCTGTTATATAATTAATCTTTTCTCCAAGATCCAAGTATTTGTATTTCTTCCATTATCACAAGTTAATTTCCTTTATAAAAAAAATGACCATTCCCATAGAAATGACATTCGCTCCCTACTCTCTATTTATGTTCTTTCAAGTGTGATATAACTTACATCTTTCGATCCCTTCTTCTCAAACACTTCTACTCATACCAATTGCACTCCTGTTTTTACTGATGGCTCTGTACTCATACCAATTGCACTCCTGTTTTTACTGATGGCTCTGGTTTTGCCGTTCTTTGCCAAACCCACATCTTCCATTTATAACTAATTCTTTCTGTACCCATTATTTGCCTCACTGTTATCTCTTTGCCTTGGTGTCTGGCTTTTTGCTTACCATAGTGCCATAAGACCTTTGATGTCTAATTGGTTAAGCCAAAGACTGAAGTTCGTGGCTGTAGAGGAGGCCAAAAGGACTCCATCACATCAGGCCACAATTTTTGGTCCCGAAGCCCCTCCACAACGGCAGTGGGCTTGGAAACGGAGGGGTCAGTGTGCTTGGAAATGGAGAAGAATGGTTCCTTGAGAAAAAGGAAATTATGTTGATTGAAAGGTCTATGGGAAAAATGTACTTTTTAAGTTTTTCAAACATTTACTCATAAACGTAACAAAATTTACAAAGTTGGATTAAAGTGCAAATTATATTTTATACAGGTTTAATGTTCTTTTCAATAGAAAGCGCATCCTTGTCTAATGGAACTGATGTGATAGTCTGAGAACAAATGGACTGAAGGATACATGAAAAAATATAGCACGGTAATATTTCACAAAAATTTCTATATTTATACTAGTCTACACCATCTATCACAACAAAGTTAACAGACCTACACATTACAACACAAAGTGTGACCCGAAGGTAAGGCAGTCTATTCCAAGGTTTTGATGACTGATGAGTACCTGGAAGTTATTTTTTTTGATCTGTACAAAACTAATGGGTCATTCAACTGTATGCAAGCTACATAATTTTTTTCTCTACTCTCTTAGGATTCAAAGTTTATTTAATTTCTGGTGATCCTGGAATTTTATAGAGCAAAATACTTCAGTATAATTTTTTGGACATGTGCTGGAAAAATCTCAGTCATTGATGCAATGGCTGACCAAACATTACCATTTGATTGTTTTCTATTTACTATTCAGGCATTTAATAAACTGAAGTATTTTAGATGTTGTACCAGATGAAATACATAATTGATGATCAAGTTTTGTTCCACACAACTATCATGGAAAGATTGAAAGCTAGTTTAAAAAAAGCAATACACTCAACCAACCAATAATAATCCTAGTATAATTACCCAAAGGCATGGTTAGTTGAGCAGAAGTCATTGTGGAGAAAAATAACTAATATGCAGGTAAAATTTACACTATACACAAGTAAGTGGGTTTGTATGATTGTGGCATAAATAAATAATGAAAAAATACACTCAGCAGAGCCACAAACTCAAACTTGTAACTATTATTACCATTACTGATGGAAAGCCATGAGACAAATACATCACTGGCAATAGTAATTCACAGAACTCGTAATCTCAGTATTTAACATCTTCCTTGTATACAAAGAAACTTGTAAAATGTACCTAGCAATAAATAACCACAGACACATAAGTAAAGTCCTTTTCTAGACATGACATCACACTTGAAACACTACTAGAATAATGGGTAGTAAAGCTATGACAAAGTAGTCTGATCAAACAAGAGACGATCATAGTTACTAGTCAGCAAGGAGCCAAACTATATTAACAGTGTTGCTCAACCAATTTTTGGAAAGCTTTTGACAATGTTAATTTGAAATTATTAAATATTTTTTCCTAATCATACCCTGATTTTGTTACTAGATTGATTTCCAACATTCAAACCTCTTTAGTTGTAATGATATTTCATACTTGCCACCTAAATCTACATGGGCAACAATTATTAACAGTTTTCATCTTAGATTTACATCTCCAAACTACTTAGATATTTCTATAAATTGGTATGAAGTGTTAAAAGCCTCAAAACTCAGTAAATTTAATGAGAATAGATTTAACACTTATAAAAAGCACATAGCACATTGTTCAGATTAACATTTGAAACATTCCCAAAATTGGCAAAATTTTATCACAAACATATCAAATTAGATCACAAATACTATATATTTTTTTTCATAGTAATGCTTCAAGGTCTCTAGCAGCCTTAATTAGATAGTTCAGAAAAACCATCCAGAAAAAGATACTTATGATTCACCTAAATTCTTCCTTTGCAGAAAAAAGAAAAAAGTTACATAGCTACCTAATGATTAATAGAAAAAACTTTATTGTTCACTAAAAATTGAGAACAAAATACATGGAGATAACTGAAAGATCAATATAACTTCGTCCACCAGTGCTGAGCTTCAAGCTATTACAAAGGAGGAATGAAGTGATGAAAAGAAATGGAGGTAAAGGGAAATACATTATTTTCCTTTTTGAACTCCTCTATTTCTTGACATTTTCATGAAGGGTGAGGAGGAGGAGAAGGAAGAGGAGGAGGAAGATTGATTGACTGAATTTGAGGCACCGCAGCAAGGAGGAAGAGGAGGAGGAAAAGAAGAAGATTGATTGATTGAATTTGAGTCACCGCAACAAGGAGGAAGAAGGAGAAGAAAAAGAAGAGAGACTGAATTTAAGGCACCGCAACAAGAACAAGAAAAATAATAATGATAATTTACTGAATTTGAGGCACCGCAACAAGGAAGAAAAAGACTGCTTGACAGTTTGAGGCACCATTACAAAGAGGAGGATGAGGAGGATGGGGGAGTTTGGCAGGTGGCTGTGAGAAAGAGAAAAGGATTAAAAAAAAGAGGCCCCAAGTACCATCAATTTTGTTGCTAAAGGATGAGGTGAAAAAGTAGTAAGACAGGGATGCATGAAACACACCACTGATGAAAAAGGAAAAAGAGTGCCTGGAAGGAGATCATTTGGTATACACAGCCAAGATACCTTCACCATATCTTCCTCTTGCTGTGATCATAGGAGGGAAGAAGGAAGGCAGGTGTTGCATGGGAGGGTGTGTGGCTACACCTGCAAGGTGAGGGACATGGTGGGCAAGGAAGTGGCATAAGGTGCATCAGCAGAATGATATAACTTTCATTATATAATGTAGTCATGGTAAGCTTTAGAGAAATGCAGTATCATGAATAATTTTGACTGCAAGTATTATACATCTATAAAATCATCTCACTGAGCTTGTACATCAAGTTGAGACATATTAGGTATCAGCACTTCTACACTTTATTACAGAGGATGTCAAGCTTTCATTTATGGGTATATTACAAAATTCAATCTTAATTCATATCTCAATCTATTAATGGTTATACATTGTATGTTCTCTTCAACTGGTGTCAATGTAACTCTGAGGTAGGCAAAAAGATACACATACCACGAACTGAACACCAGAAATAATAACAGTAATGAAACATATACTTGATCTTGAAGGTTTATTGTGTGTAATCCACATTTTAAATTGTCTTTGTAGTATGCCAGCCAGGAAGAGAAGCAGAGCACTCAGTTCATCTCATGGGCTTGGGTTTCCTGAGGTTTCATCACCTCTGGCAGCTCAGGAGGAGAGGACAGAGGAGTGATGTCAAGACTTTCAAACTCTCCATTTTCTTGCCTGTGACGAGATAAAGGAATCAGAATAGCACAAGCAGTATGTTGAGGAGGCATGCAATAATTGAATGAAGGTAAAAACAAGACTTCAGGGTGTCATTCAGAAGCAGGAACTATGGAAGTGGGGTTAGCTGCACTACATATGTCTTACAGGATCAGTTCTATGTACAAATTAAAAAAAAAACATGCAAACTGCCATGCTGGGGATGTGTGTTGAAATCACACAAGTACAGTCTAGTTTAATGAAAATGTTCTAATGAAATACAAATGCTTAATGTAGTTAGGAAGCTATGTACTACAGTGGTGGAAGGGGGAAAAGATGCTTAAAATAATATTGAGGTAGGTATAATAAGTATGATTGATTATATAGCAGTGGATAAGAAATTGAGGAAGGATATGTTTGATGTTTAGATAGTGATAGGGATGTAGGAAGGGTCGGACCATTATGTTGTGTTAGCGAAGATAGAGATAAAAGGTAGATGGGAGTATGACAGGAGAAATGGCAAGGGGAAACTGAGTAAGGTGCCAGCTAGTGAAAGAATGGATAGGCAAGGTTAAAGAGGAGGATGAAAGAAAGGTATGCGAGAGACTGACAAGCCAGGTTGACAGTTGATGAGGGTGTAAATGGTAGTGAGGTATTTAAGGTGCAACTTTATGCAGTAGCAGCAAAAGTGGTTCAGAGGAAAGGAAATGCATGGTGGACCGATGAGATGAAGGAGGCTGTACAAGGGAAGAGGAGAGCATATAAAAAAATGCTACAAAGGAATGTGGCAGAGATGAGTGAAAAGGAGAGCTGAGTACAAGTTTTGGAATAGGATGGTTAAGGAGTTAGGAAAAGAGAATAAAAGGATAGATGTGTTTGGTATAAAGCTGAGTGATAAGTTTAATGAAAATAAAAAAGTTGTTATTGAAGGAAGTTAAGAAAGAGAGGAGTAGAGGGCATCAACATGAGAATTAACAAAGAGGAGAGTTTGTGTAATTGATAAAGAAGAAGTGAAAGGAGTACAGTATGGAAGTCACTGAATGTTTAATGAATGAGAAGATAGAAACGGAAGTAATAGTGTTGAGCAAGGGTATGGAAGCGGGTGGAAAGCGTGTGTGGGTGCAGAAAGGAAGTGTGTGTATATATATATATATATATATATATATATATATATATATATATATATATATATATATATATATATATATATATATATATTATATATAAGCAATAGACAAACTTAAGAGGGAGGAAAAGGATAATCAAGAAGAGATTTTGTGGTAGATATAACTGGAGGGGTGGAAGGGAAAGTTGGGAAAAAGGGTGAGGGGGGAAGATCATGGTGTGGGTGAACACAGAGGGTGTTATCAGAAATTGAATGTGATTGGGTAGAGGATGTGAAAGGGAGTGAGACATCAATGAAAAGTTTTGCTATACAGGCTTCAATCTCGGAGATGGTCTCACTAGAGAAAGGAGAGAAGACAGTGGGAGTAAGTTTTCTTGGCAGGAGGTAGCAGATAAGAAGTTTTTGTGATTAAGGATGAAAAAGGATCAGTAGATAGTTTTGAAGGGGAAGCACAGGAGTGACACAAGGTGTTTTGTGTATGAATACAGTGTGGGGGAGAGATGTAAGGTTTAACCTTACAGAAGGCCTCACCAATGTATACACACTGTCTGGAAGATCTTGTTCTATGAATGTAGTTTTTGCAATATTTGCTGGATACCTGTAGTAGCCGCGAGGGTTAATAGTAAAGCAGGACACATGAGTGATATCATGCTCATCTGCAATCAGTTCAAGCATAAAAAAAAAAAAAAAAAAAAAAAAAAAAAGTTGGGCCAACTGATACCCACTGGCCAGATTTCATTGGGTATGAGAACGATACCAGTACGAGTGTTCAGTTGGGTATTCGGGGAAACTGGGAAAAGTTTCCCATCAAGGTGTTTGAGGGTAAGCATAGCTTCAGCTTGGGGTTCTGAGTCAGCAATGACTAGGCATAATCAGTTGAGTCGTGTGTGGAAGGTTACCCTTCCCACCAGTCTTTGAATGCATTATTAAAATTGGAAAGTGTTTTCTGAGTAGGTAGCATGAGCAAAGATATGGAATTCCACCCACGAGGACCAAAGAGGCTGGATAAAGAAAGGTGATTAGTGGCAGTGGATGGGTGTGGGTGAGGTTGATAGGAGGGGACAGTCTGGGTTATGGAAGAGTGAGAGGTCAGAGTAGAGGGTTGGCGAGTGGTCTTCGGTTTTGGGGTTATATACATGTATAGTTAGTTCTAAGGTGATTATAATAGTAGGAGGGGTTGGCGTTGATGTAAGGAAAACAGGTACAAGAGGAGATTGAAAAGACGAAGGAGTTGACAGGTGGGTGGTTAGGGGAGTTTTCAGAGCCAAGGTCAGAAGTGTGTCCTTGACAAAACCAGCGAAGTCAGGGGGATGAATTTTTGAGATGCATTCCCTAAAGCACTTGTTAATTTTCATAACTGGCCATAGTGAGCCGAATGTAAGTGGAGGATATAACTGGTCAGATTCCCATAACCCCCATGGAGAGTAAGGGCAATGAAAAATGGAGGGTATAGTGTGCCCATGGCACCCTCAGGCCGTTCATGACTAAAGTCGTAGTTAACCTTTCATCCTCTCAGCATGGCTCTTACACTATGCATCTTTTTAAGTCTCTTTCCTACTTAATTCTCCCCTTCTTGGGGGTCCATTTTCTTCTATTTGGTAGTGTTCTCTTTGGATGGCTGGAGTTCAACCTCCTAGTGCATCACATAGGTGTTTTTTTTTAATTCTCAAACTTATTATCTTCACAGGGATCTTCAATGCTGCCAACCAGTGAAATGTTTCATATTTTGAAACACAGAATTTGATCTAAAGAAAGAGAACAGTTAGGGATCAAACCCCTGACAGGACTTTCAAGTAACTTCTTGCCAATTGGGCAATAATATACCATAGGCCAAGCAAAATTCGGTTGACTTTAACTGTCCTGCCACTACAGTACATCATAAGCAGTGAGACCGAAGAGGAGCATGGGTGGAAGCAGTCATGGAACGGCAGACATAAAACAAAATAAAAAGATTGATTTAGTTCAAAGGTTGTTCAAGTGTCCCTTCCATTTAGCTGTAATAGTTGTGTAAAGAGTGAGTTTTTAGGACTAGAAATAAGACTACTAAGTAAAAGATGAAGGCATGACACAAGCTGCAGCAATACACACGGCTTCACCTGAACACCAAGGCAACTGTAGCAGGACTTTGGGCTCGAGCAGTCTGGGCCGACAAATTGTAGTCGCTCAACTGTTTGTCATCATCAAATATTTCTGTCCCACGTTCATTCATCAGTTGCTGATTTTCTGGTTCTACTTTCATTATTCCTTAAAAGATAGAAGAGGAGATATTACTTTAAAAACAATACAACAATAAAACATTCATCTCAAAAATAATTACTGTATCATTCATATACATTCCAACTATATACTAGATTTTCCTTATTTTATGAACATTACAATTACAATTACAATCCCATAACAACAGACTGCTGGTGAAAAATATATATAAGTTACCTTGTATGATTTTTTTGAGTTCTCTTACTGTTGTTGTCTCCTTTGCATCGGTGAAGATTGTAGTCTTCTTTCTCCGAACCATCAAAAACACATCCTGGAAAAGTTAATCTTTGTTGAGTGTGTAGGTAATGGAGTTCCTTAATAAAGTCCTTTTTATCCAAACTTCTATTACATATCCCCTTTAATGTATATACTCTGCCTCAAAATTTCATCCTTAATGTTAGATAGTATTAATAATTTCATTCTTAATGTTAAACCTTCCTAATGATGAGCTTTATTGGCAAACCAATGACTGATTCTGTTTATCTTATATGACACGCTTCACTTATAAGAACTTTTAAATGAAAGTAAGTGGTGTAAACATAGATAATATATGTTCACTGCATATATGTTTTTACACCCCTTGCTTTCATTTCAAAGTTCTTATAAGATGACTGGCTATATAAGACAACCAAACATTTTCAAGGGAATGGTTTAGTTTTGAGCCAACAACCTGATTCCAGTGGGAGGTGGGAGGTGGGGGGCAAGACAATGGGATGAACCAAGCCTTGCACTAATGTTCAAAGATGGTTTTCTTCTAAGGTATTTGTTACTGTGATGATATATTAACTATAGCACTAAAATGTACCAATTAAACATCAGAAGAAATGCACATCTTTAATTCCTGAAGAAAAAAAAAATCTTCCATACACTACATACTATCCTGGCTCTAATACTATTGTTGTGTTGTGCATCAGCAGATTTAATCCTTGATATTACCACCATTAAATTATGATATTAAAAAAACATATATTCATTTAAATTCTAATGTGGCACCTCCTTTATGGTACTGTATTTGACGACTCATAAGATGGCACCTCAATTAGGGCAGGCATTTAGAAATCGATAAATAAATAATCGGGTTTAAACTACGAATGTCAGGTGAAGGATTTTTACCCTGACATTCGTAGCTCTCTCCACTATCAGGTCATTTTTAAAGTTTCATATGTATTCAGATCCTTATTAAATCCCAATATTTCATTATCTTTAAACATCATAATTCTAGTTGTAATATTTTAGTACACTCAAACCTCGGTTTTCGAACAAATTAGTTCACGAACAAAAGACGTCTCGGTTGATGAACACACAGACAGGCAACAGCGTGGGTGGCAAGCTGAGAATATTCGGTTAGAGAGCATCAGCTGCTGTGTAATTTTGCTTCATACACATTCCTGCTCAAATACACTGTGCTTTCTCTTGAATTTATTTGTGTTCTGTTTCTTTTTATAAACTATTACATAAGCCACCATCAGGCCAAAGAATGATAATGAAAGCAGCAAAGTGAAAAGAAGAATGACTGGAATCACAATAGAGGTGAAGGAAGAAATACTATCCACAGCATAAACATTTTCACTGCCAATGCCATGTCTCACTTTAGAAATATTTAAAAATGTAGACAAATAAAGCTCATTGGACAAATTTTTAGTGAGACAGAGGCCAAGTGAGTCTCAAGAAGAGTCGAGAGGGACTAAGAGACAAAAAATAAAGAGAAGAAACCCCAGAAAGACAGTTACCAGGGGTGCGTTCAGTAGGGTGAGCAGAGGTTGGTGGTGGGGGGGAAGGGGGCCGTGTAAGCCATACTGATTGATGTGTCATTGCATCTGCACAGGAGTGATCAGCTGAGCACAACAAAAATGGCAGTTCCCTTTGAATTCCCTGCAGCTGAGCTTATCGCCACATAAATACTTGCTGACTAACCTGTAATAGAGGCTGCACTAATTTTAGCCACAGGAAATGCAGTTTTAAGAAGGCAATAATTTCTGCAGCCATCTTGCTCATCTTTGTTTACAAATATTTACCCTCCAACCCCGCAGGGAACGTAGATTAACCTCCGAGAGTAGAATTGTGATGGGGGTTGGGACACATAGCTCCGCACATTTTGCTTTGACTGTCCACGAGGCGCTTTGTGGTGGTTAGGGGGACTCGTCCTACTTTTATGGAAGGGGACTCCCCTTCTTAACAATAACAACTCTCCCCTTCCTCACCACCTTCCACTTACACTGTCAACTCTCCATCATACAGATACGTTAAAATTAAATTAGAAAAATTATATACTATATTTGAATTGTGATCTTTTTTTGCTTTAGATTTAATTCATTTAATTATGTTTTGTGTAAGAACTGTGCACAAAGTACTGTGGTATAAGTTTAGATAAGCAATCATCTCAGGTCCAGGAATGGATTAATCCATTTTACATTGAATTCTAATGAGAAAATAGCTTCAGATTATGAACATTTTGGTTCACGAATGACCTCCAGGAACTAATTAAGTTTGTGAACCAAGGTTTCACGGTACATTTCTAAAATAAATTGACTGTATTTTCTACATTGTATTTTAAGTTGAAATGTAAACAGTTTTATGAAGGTCTGTCTGTCTTACCTCAATGATCCCTGGCTTCATACTAAGGAAACCCAGTGGGTCTTGTGTGTGTTGTCAAGTTTGATGTACAACTCACCACTAGTTTGTTTTGGTAAATGTATGGTACTGGTACTACTACTACTACTACTACTACTACTACTACTACTACTACTAATGATAATAATAACAATAATAATAAGTTCCTAAGCATCGTCAGTCATATGAACATTGATGAAGACATGAATTTATGATCTCTCTGACTACAACATCATACAGGTTACCTTTACCACCCATGACAAGCCAACAGTGTTTCAGAACACAAACCCAAAACCCAAAACGATTCTAAGCAACAAAGAAGAAAACTGCACACAATATGTTGCTGAAATAGAAACTCAAATAATGCAAACAACTGAGACAATAACCAGCATAGAAGATTTGGAAAATGTAATGCAAGAAGCAGCGAAGAAACACTTGATCAAGACGTACACGAACAGGACATCTAAACAAAACCAAAAAACTGAACCCGCATGGATCACGGACGGCATAACAAAGGGAATAAAGCGAAGAAAAGAACTCAACAGGCAAGCCAGAAGGACGACAACAACACAGGAAAAGATACAATGGCTAATACAGGCGTACTGTGTGCAAAAAAGTGAAATAAAAAAAAAGATCAAGACAGCAATCCACAAACATGAACAAATCATCACCGCCAAGAAAAAAAAGGATCAACGCTCAAACATGCAACTCTGGAAACAAATAAACTACCTGAGAGGACAACAAAACACCAACAAAGAAATCACTGTCTATGGAGACACAAATATAATCCCAAAGGAAAAAATCAAGAATAAACTGCACAGTTACTGGGTAAAAGTTTACCAAAAACAACCACATTGTCACATTGAGGAGTCTTGGAGCCAAGAGGAAAGAGAAACCTACACCAATGATTTAACTCAAAGTGACTCTACAACCATACAGATACTTGTACAAGGCTAGACTCACCACCTCCCACCTCACTTGCTACAACAATACCACGCACTATTGTCACAACTGAGCCTACCCCAAGCATAGCAAACATGAACCAGCAAATCTTCAGTGCCAAAGAAGTTATACAAGCCCTAAGGAAAATAAAGAGCAACAAGGCTACTGGTCCCGATAACATGAAAGGAGAGCTATTCAAGATGCTACCAGACACCAAACCTTTCATGGACACCATCCAGAGATGCTTCAACATAACAATCAGACAAACAAATCCCCCAAAGCTGGAAAACCTATAAAACGGTAATGATAGAAAAAAAAAACAGAACAACCGTCAATGATCTCCAGCTCATAGCACTCTTAAACGCGTCATGTAAACTATTCATGGCAATAATAAGAACCAAGATTGAGGAACACATTCACAACAACAAACAAGATAATGAACTTGCAAGCTGGATTCACAAAAAAAGAGACACATAGAAAAAGATAACTTATTCCTCTTACACTACTGCATCAAGAAATCCTTCAAGATGGGAAAACCATTAATCACTATTGCTATAGATTTCAAGAAGGCATTTGACAGCATCAAAAGGAAGGCACTTGTAGAATGCATGAAGAAATTCAGTGACTATAAAGAATGGCTGGGTGCAAGGGGCGGCGTGCTTGTGCCAGTCCAATCAGCTGGTGTTAAGGTTGGGGTGAGTTGGACGGGACTGTTTATAATGGCATTCAGTCCTACAAGAACACTGAAGTCTTCCATAAGTTGAAAAATAATAATTCATGTAAAGAATACAGTAAGTACTCGCATAATGTGGTTTCATTCAATGTTGTTTCCTTATAACGTTGAAAAAAATATAGAAATATTGAAATATTCGGTACGAAGGCGCTCCGAGTCTGACTCTGGTAACAGTCCATTGTGTAAGTGTGCACTTTAAGCACCATATTTGTTTGTTATTGTTTGATAAAGTAGCACCTATTGAACCTACAGAACCTACTGACGACTTAGACGTGGTTCCCAATAGTTCGTTATTAGGAATTCCATCTCTGTTCAACATCCAACAATGCCGTCACAATCATCCCTGTATGAGTGGCTGTAATGGGAGCTGGGCAGTGTTTCCACTTTCTCTACTTTCTTTTAATTTTGTCAGTTGCATTTCTTTTAATCTTTCCTCATATATTAAGTCATCCAATTCTTGCACCATCTTAGTTGCTATTCTCTGTATTCTTTCTAATTTCAACACGTGTTTTTTCTTGTGCGGGGACCATATTATTTCTGCAAATTCCAGTTTTGCTCTAATCATTGAAATTATAATTTTAAAAAATCATATCCTTATCCAGGAAGTGAAATGGCATCCATATATTTTATCTATATGTTTCTCTGGAGATAAATGATTCTGTATTACCACTTCTAAATTTTTTTTTCTTTTTTCTATTGATATAATAACTTATATGTCCATGAGGGTCTCATTGCACTGTCCCTATTTCCAATACATGGCATTTTTTTGCATTAAATTCCATTTCCCATGTCTTGCTCCATTCATATATCTTATTTATATAATTATGTAGCTCCTCGCAATTCTTGTGGTTTCTTAGTAATTTTGCATCTTCTCCAAACAGACTTATGTAACTGCTTACTCTTTCTGTCATGTCATTTACATATACTAAAAACATTATTGGTGCCAAAACTGATCCCTGTGGTACTCCACTTTTCACTTCCATCCAGTGTGATTTTTCATCCTTTACTACTGTTCTCATTTCCCTTCCTTTCAGGTAGTGTTACATCCAGTCCTTCAATGTGTTCCAACTTCCATAGTAATCTCCTGTGTGGAACCTTATCGAATGCATATTTTGTCTAAATATATGCAATCCACCCATCCATCACATTCCTGTGTTATATCTATCACTCTTGAATAAAAACTTAATAAATTGGTGACACATGACCTTGTTCTGAATTCAAATTGTCTATGTGTTATTACTCCTCTTTCTAAATAGTCAGTCCATTGTTTCTTGATAACCTTTTAACACATCTTACAGACTATCACTCTGAAAATTCATTAATAGTACTGTACTCAATTCCTTTGGATCCTCATATACTTCCTTAGTTTCCTTCAATCTAGTTTTACTTTTGTCATATTTTTCCATTAATAAATCTATAAAGCAGCCTTGATTCTTCCTAACATTTGTCAACAATATAATTTTCATATCTCTTTGTTTTCTTCTTACCCTTGATACTTCATTCCTTGATAGTTTATATTTTTCTTTCATTTTCTGAATCGGTTTTCTTTTCATTCTCTTCCATACTTCAGCTCTTTTCTTTTGATCTCTTTTCACACTTTCCATTACACCAATTTCTTTTTCTTTTTTCTTTATAAAATTAAATGTATCCTTGTTCATATATCATTAGCTTCTCTTGCAAGTTCTATAGTGGGAATGCAGTGTTCTTGAGTGGGGAAGACAAAATACAGTGATTTATGCTAAAAACAAGTGCCAGACTCAGTACATCCTTACTAACACATAATCTGTAGTGTTACAGTGTGGCTGTATCGTTACAAAAAACTCATAACCAGAGGGGTTTTGCTTCCCCTGGACTCCCCGGCAACCACCTAACAATGTACTAACTGCCCGTTGCAGTGAGGGACATTTCAAAACTAAATCTAACCGAGGTAAATATTAAGAAGTACACAAGTCTTACACTGCTAGATGAAACAATTTTTTTCTGGTAGATTTTGATTTGTTTTCAATGAATCTGATAGTTGTTCCCATCACAAATCATTGTTTCTTATGTTCCCCCCCCACCCCTCCCAGTCCTTGGCACGTAATGATTTGTGACAAAAACAAATAAAAGATTAAAACAAAACACGGTAAAGATTCATAAGACGACCCATTCGATATCTCATTACCTTTATAATGCACTGCAAATTCAACCTCAGATACTTGTTCAAATCACATCAAACAATTATGCCGCTGAATTACAGATTTTTTTTTCCCTTCCTTAGTTTGGTTTGAACAAAGTTGTTATTTGTCAATATAAGTTAAGGTATGGTTAATTTAGGTTATATTATGTTAATTTAAAAGCTATCAAATGTTTTCAATGACTAAAATTTAAGGGGGGGTGGTGCGGTTGTGCAAGGTGCAGACGCCATTTTCTTTCGTAGCCACACGCCATTCTGGTGAAGATGTAAAAAGTTACCGAAAAAAATAGATATGTTAGCATAACTTCCCCAGAGCTGCAGTTAAATAAGCCTAACCAAAACTAACCCAACCAAACCTAACTAAACCTAACAGCCTTTATAAAATTCGTATTTTTTTCTGTAATTCAGCGGCACGACTGTTTGAGGTGATCTGAACAAGTATCTGAGGTTGAATTTGCAGTGCATTATAAAGGTAACGAGATATCGAATGGGTCATCCTACGAATCTTTACCCAAAACACACCAAAATCTACAAGAAAAAAATTATTTCCTCCACTTAAAGTACCTAACCTTACCTAACCCAACAATGTATTACAATTACTTAATTTGCAACGCATATATATGGTTCAAAATATTCAGAATGACCAGCTCTATCCTATGAGAGATGTAAAAGCTGCCACTGTGAGACTGGTGTACTTCTTAATAAATACCCTAACCTAACCTAACCTAACCAGAGATGCTTCGCCTCTTCTGGATCACCCACAAAGACGTATCAATCTACTAATTGTCACGTCACAGTGAAGGGCATTTCAAAATAAAATCTAACCTAACCCAACCTAACCTTCCTGGGGTAAAGGCTAGGGAAGAAAATTTCATGAGACTAAGGAGGAAAAATGCGTGTGTACCTGTCCCAGCCTCAGATTTATACTCATAGAAAACATCTAATATTTCCGAAATTAAGGATTTGCAATGGAAATGTAGAGCAAAACCTATAAAGAATTTATCAGGTAATGAGAAGATAACTCAATTTTCTAGAACATTAAAGTGAAGGAATAAAATAATGGCCAAGTTTGTTTGTTTTTCTCAGGTACCTGCAATTTAATATCTACCGTGTGGATAAACTATGGATTGGCCTTAATTAAAATATTCACAAATGTGCTGAGGGCAATAAGTATAATTGACGGAGATAACACTTGGGTCAGCTCACCGTGGAGCCCGTGTTATTATTTTTGTCCAAAAACACAAATAGACCCAATGGTTTGTGTTAGTAAGTGGAGTGAATACCGTGTTAGGCTAAGCCAGGGCCTGTGGTCTAAGGTGCCGCGCCGGCATGTCAGTGTTAAGAGTGCACCACTCAGCCTCAAAGGTACTGCTGCCTACCCCTTAACACCACTGCAACACTAATCATGGCACCCTAGTGTGGTGACTCCATTCAAAAAGACAGAATACAAGGCAGAGACCTACCATGACTTTCGATAAACGGAGGTAAATAACCAAACACGGACAACAACAGAAACAAGAACTGGTACTTTGGTTCTCATCTCAAAACATAACAATTTATTTCAATCAAAAAGTTATTCATTAATTTAATTTCGTGAATTGCAATGTAAATACATATTTAAAAAATATTCAGAAACCCTATTTTGTATGAGTGTTAAACATTTGTACATATGGTGACGTTACTTGGTGATTTAGTAATGTATACATTTCAGAGAACGAAAAACATAAAATACGCAATAATTATATTTTTAGTGTTCTAAAACTTGTTTCTTAAGTATAGTAATATATAGTATTACGATTTTATAGATGAAAATAAAAGCATTGCGCAGCGGTCCCTTCCTTGATCGTTGTGTTGATTGTTGCCACCACTCACAACACTCTCATAATACACTGTTATAACCAACGATTGACACGATTATTACCTACAACAACCATTCCTATATGATAGTATAACTAAAACCCATCCATACACGTTGAGTGGTAAGCACGTCATTGCTTGGTGATGGTGTACAATAATGTGTTTGAGGTGAGGTGAGTGTGGGCGCCGCGCCGCGCTGCCCTACACACTCTGATTGGCCCGGACGGAGTTTAAATAAAAGCATTTAAAACAAACATGGCTACAGAGTGACACTGTGTGATGCGCTGGAGTGCTGCACCGTTTCATTCCCCGTGACACGTTGACACTAATGACGCTGTGATGGTAATACAGTACACGTAGCAGAGCAGTGAAAAGTGAAGGATGGTTAGTGGTGAAGTAAAGCATATGTCTGCCCGTGTACAGGTGGTGCGGGACTGTTAAATAAATGCACACCCCCACCACCGTATGTATGCTTGTTGAGTGTGGTGTGTGGTGGAAAAGTGCGAGTTAAAGTGAGTGGTGAAGTGGTGTTGGAGAGGCAGGACAGTACGCCTTCACCATGGAGGACTCGAGTGAAGTGTTGGTGTGTGCTGCAGAGTATGTGAAAGGTAGGTGTTGGTGTGTGTTGTACTGTATGGTAGGTGTTGGTATGTGCTGCTGTGTATGTGTATGGTAGGTGTTGGTATGTGCTGCTGTGTATGTGTATGGTAGGTGTTGGTATGTGCTGCTGTGTATGTGTATGGTAGGTGTTGGTATGTGCTGCAGGGTATGTTTCTGGTTGGTGTTGGTATGTGCTGCTGTTTATGTGTATGGTAGGTGTTGGTATGTGTATTGTATGGTGTACTGCAGAGTATGTTTATGGTTGGTGTTGGTGTGTGTATTGCATGGTAGGTGTTGGTGTGTGTATTGCATGGTAGGTGTTGTGTGTATTGCATGGTAGGTGGTGGTGTGTGTATTGCATGGTAGGTGTTGGTGTGTGTATTGCATGGTAGGTGTTGGTATGTGTATTGTATGGTGTACTGCAGAGTATGTTTATGGTTGGTGTTGGTGTGTGTATTGCATGGTTGGTGTTGGTGTGTGTATTGCATGGTAGGTGTTGGTGTGTGTATTGCATGGTAGGTGTTGGTATGTGGTGCAGAGTATGTGTATGGTTGGTGTTGGTGTGTGTATTGTATGGTAGGTATTGGTATGTGGTGTATAGTATGTGTATATTGTGTTGGTATGTGATGTACAGTATGTGAATGATATGTGTGTATGTGCTTTATAGTAATGCTAAACTTTAGCCAAATGTCAACAACTTAAACACGGACCTTGAGTATATACACACACACACACACACACATATATATATATTTACGTAAATTTGGCTTCAAAGTCTTGAGTGAAGCATCATTCTGCATACCTATGAATATTGCAATACATGTATAAACACTTATCAGCTTATCTATTATGATGCTTATTGTTTAGATTTCACTTCAATTAAAAACACTAATTATTCCCATCTGTCATTCATCTTACACCATGAACACCTGATATAATTGTATTAGTTTCTAATTCTCAGATCTTAGACTTCTGACCTCTGTCAATTCTGGAATAATTATTCAACCATATGCTGTACATAATACTTAATACGTGTCTCATCTCGGTGTTCTACTGCTGATGGTGAACAGCCTTATATGAGGTGGTCTTAACTTTATACCTCATACATAATGATGTGTTTCGAGGGAAAGAAGTTTTTGGATTGACCAAGACAAATTTGTGTTAGATTTTTGTCAGGTCAAAATCATATTAACAGCAATTATTGTCTGTAAGGGGAGTAGTATTTGCATCAATACAGGTGTAACTATGGGTCCACCTCTTACCTTGGAAGTGACCTTGCACACTGTTGCAGACCTAATGTGGTTGCACAGTATCAGGTTGAATGGATTCAGATATAAAGCTTTAGTTATATATTTAATTATTTTGTTGTGGTTTCTTTGCTATTTCAACTAAGGATTTTTTTTTATCTTGTCCTGTGAGTCTCAATCTAGATCAATAAAAAAAAAAAAAAAAATTCCTTTAGAATGATTGTTGCAAGGTCCAGTCATTAATCTCATTCATCACCTCTATTGATTTTTTACAATTATTATTTTGCTTATTGGACATGAAGTAGTGTTGCAGGCCTTAGTGTTTGGTGGTGTGTGTTGCTACTTTGGGAGAGTGCAGGCATTGTAGGCAGTGGAACATGAGTGTTACATATCTTCTGATTCCATTATCAGTCTGCTTTGACACTCAGGAATGGATAACAAAAAGTGACTACCTATCTTGATAAAAACAAGATATAGTATGGAGTGTGTTTATATCTACAAGACTAAGTAGGTGGAACAGAGCCTTGTCTTATAAACTGATCATGAGGGATGTTGTATGTCATGCCTTAAAGTATATAAGAATAAAACAGTAGTTTAACAAGTGAAGTGTATGTGCTACTAGTGTTTGATATAAGGAGAATAGAAGAGGTAACTTTGGAGTGTATTGCAGTGTTGTGATATAGAGATTAAATTGAGTAATCCTCCTTAACTAAATAGCTATAGACCAAATACCTCTGCTAGGGTAAAGGAGAGAGTGCTTCCCCTCTCGCCAAGAAGCTACCGTGAGCCAGGGTGGAACTCGCTACCTATAGGCCATATTTACACAAGCCATTAAATGTGTTTTTACATACCTACTTGTTCCATAATAATGTATATATTTATATATTTTATTATATTAGTTTATTTATTTTTTTCACATATTAACTTTTTTTTGGGAGGGTGGGAGGGGAAGGGAAGTAATTAGTTTCACAAGATTAATGTTAGACCTAGCCATCTAATTATTTTGTATACGTGTCCTGTTCCTGAAAACAAAGTCTTAGGTGTGATGGTGGTTTCATCTGTACATAATTTGTTCACATATACTAGAGTTTGTTGGATGAGAATGAGAAGTGATGTGCTAAAAACTGCTCAGTTGTGGATAAATGTACTTAATAAATCAGCAGTTTTTTACACAAAACTTGTGGTGTAGAGTTGTAGCTTTACTGTGTGAGGCTCTGGAACCTTCTGTAGGTTGCTCTTGAATGTTTGTTTAGCTTGTGGTGAAGTGTTTGGGGTAATGATATTCTGAGTAGTTGTACATTCTCATTGTAAACCAGCCTGTAGGAGTGTAAGTGGCTTAAGATGGAAAACTGTCATGTTAAAGGTGAGTGCAAACTGCAAGAAACTAAAGGTATTGTAATATTTTCCTGAAAGGTCATTCAGTGTCTAGTCAAATGGTGGAATGACCTATTAACTAAGGGCTACATGAATAGGATATATATATATATATATATATATATATATATATATATATATATATATATATATATATATATACACACACACACACACGCACACACACCAGGCACCTTTACCGCATCAAGTGAAGGTCAGGTTGTACGAGTATGATAATTTTTTTTTTTTCTCCCTCTGTTTGCTATACTTAAGAGTTATATCAGAGTAGCAAATTTATGTATATATATATTTTTTTTGTTATTGTCAGTAACTGAGACACAAAAGTATAAAGTAAATACTGATCTCTTGACATCAATTGATATTAACCACCTGGCTGCGGGAGTACAATTTATCCATGACCACTCACTACAACTCCATTACTACATGAATGAGGTCAGGAGGAAGGGCGGTAAGGTTTAGTCATCAATTGAATGAGTTACATCCAAGGTAGGGAAATGGCAAAGTTTGGGTCTATCCAGAGAGGTTGAACTGATTGTAATCGCAACATTGAAATTCTTTGTAAATGTTGTATAATTTTAGGACACTTGTTTCTGTGGCTGTATTATTTCAGATGCCTTGTGACTGTATCATGTTAGGTTACATGTCATTGTTGGTGTGTTATTTGAAATTAGTTATGCATAGTGTACCATATCACTCAAGGTTTGTGTCTTACAATGCCAAATGGCAAGTCTATTCTCTTTTTAAGATCATTTAAAATTGTAGTCCTTGTGTCTCTTGGCAACTTTCCTGAAATATCTGTATCCTATTCTTGACATAAGTGACACTTGTTGTCTTGGTTGCTCACATATCTATCCCTATTATAGCAGAAGGTATCTACATCACATGTCCAGGGGTGTGTGTGTGCGTGTGTGTGTGAGAGAGATAGAGAGATTCATATTACATAATCACTAACCAAATGTGTTGTTTTCTTTTCAGATCGGTTGTATTTTGTTACTCTGCGGACTTCAGGCAGACCCAGATCAACTGCCAACACACACTATTTTTCAATCGATGATGAGTTAGTGTATGAAAACTTCTATGCCGACTTTGGACCACTGAATCTGGCCATGCTATGTCGATACTGTCACAAACTGAACAAGAAACTAAAGGTGAGTGCCTCATAGGGAAATAACTGTACATGCTTCAGTATTAATGTTCCTTACATTTGTAGTTCATTATATTATTTAGTTAATGTGCCGTTTTATTGTATCTCCCAGTTATATTATGTTCTTAAATCATAGTTATTTTGAATTGTTATTTCTTGGTGTCAGAAACAGACCTCATACACTAATACATTTAAATAGTGATTCCACCTCTATGTAATTTGCTTTCTCATACAAAGGTAACAGATTCCTGACACTAGGCCTCGTATCCTCTCAGGACTCACAAACGTTGATCAAATGTCATATTGTAGCGTGTTGAATGTGTGAATGTTAGAATGGACATGGTGGGCCATATCAGTGTGGTTTGTTTTACGTTTTTAACTTAGCTACTTTATATATACATATTTTTTTTTGTAGTCTGCACCCTCAATCCTGGATAATAATAATGTCAAAATGTACAGATACGTATTTAAAGGGACGTTTGATGCAACAAAATTCTGTCTGCTAGAGTTTTGAAAATGTTGCTTTTTAACCTTGCATAACTTGCAAGAGAAAGGTTTAGCTGTACTTTAACGTGGGCAGCGAAAGTGTGGGATGTGTGGTGGGTAGTGCGAGGTGAATGGCTCCTCGGAGTGTGGGAGTTGGTGAGAGCCTCGGCACGTCTTGTCTGTCTGCCTAACCCGGCGAGGAGGCTTTCCTGCCCCGAGAAAGTATAAGGTGCACACACACACACACACCTTAATAGTAGTCCCGTGTACCAAAACTATTCACAGTTTTAAAGAAAAATATGATGAAATAGTTTCTAAACAAGTTTGATTCAATCCTGTAAAAATACCAATAGGCAAGAACACACACGCATTATTTTATTTATTTGCCTTCCCAATTCAAGCACCGGAAGATGCTTCATAAACTGCTGTTGAAATCATATCAAAAGTGCAGTTCAATCTCGCTCAGTTTAATCACATCCGCTTTACTTGAGTTACTGCATCTGTATATATGCTGAGTGTGGTGGAATGTGTAGTGTTTGTGTGTGTGTGTGTCGCGTTTATCTTCCCACCCCCTCACCCTTACCCCCAAAGGGTGCCCCAAGCCCCAAGGGTTCTGCCTCAGCATGACACTCCACCGGCCGGCGTCACGCGAGCCGATCCACCACCACCACCACTACTACTTCCTCGACGGCCTTCATGAACCACCACCTGTACTCACCCCCTTTCTCTCTCTCTCTCTCTCTCTCTCTCTCTCTCTCTCTCTCTCTCTCTCTCTCTCTCTCTCTCTCTCTCTCTCTCTCTCTCGTGATACATTATGTGCTGTCTGTAGTCATTGAGTATATACTTGTATTCACAGATCGAATTGAATACACTATACAATAGTGTTGTGTTTCATCATGATGGTTTATGCCCCTAGGTCAGTTTTTCCGGCCCTGTTGTTACACCACTTTTGTATATTTTATTTTTACGTTGACTGTGAGAGACACGCTCCCACGGGACGTTCACCTAATTATAGCACCAACCCTCGGACGGCCGGCCTGTTGTGCGTGTTGATGCGGAAGAACATGTGTCCAAATTGTTTCTGTTGGTGTGGAATTTTTATCACTCCAACGTGTAACGACGTGTCAGGGTGCGCTCATACAACTACCTTGCGCACGGAACACTCACAAACAAGACGCAAAGGGAAGAGAAAATTTTATATATATGTATATATATATATATATATATATATATATATATATATATATATATTATTTTATATAATTAAAAGGGCACTGGCCAAGGGAAAACAAAAACATTAAAAAAAAAAAAGAATCCCGCTTGTCGCCAGACTCTGCAAAGATGGTAATCTGAGTACACCCAAAAACGTGTGTGTGTTGTTGCCTCATTCTTCCCTGATTATATTTGTGTAGTATTAATTCAAAGTCGTTGTATCTCGTCTTTTGATATTATTCTATCATATTTTTCTTTAAAACTATGGTTTTGGCACACCACCACTTCCGATAATATATGGAGCTGCGTTGGTTAGGTCAACTGGCCTCTTGCAGCCTTCTCTGTTTTCTTATATCTTTATGTTTTTTCTATGCCATTGGGCTATCACCCTGTCTAATAAAGTTGAATTTCCCAACATATTTTTATTTATTTATTTATTTATTTATTTTTTTTTTATTTTTAAAATTAAAAAAAAATTTTTGGGTGGGGGAATTGGCTTCTAATTTGATTATTTATTCATCACACGAGCGAGGTCTGATGCACCAAGGTGTGTATCACGTTTGTACGGGGAAGTATTGTGTAAGTTCAGGCCAAATAAAACAATACTTCTATGTATTTTTTTTCTTGTTAGTTTTCATTCTTATAGACGGAACATGTTATTACAACAACTACATTATGATTGTGTGTGTGTGTGTGTGTGTGTGTGTGTGTGTGTGTGTGTGTGTGTGGATCATGCTCTGAGGTACATACATACATACAGTACGTGTTGAACTTGCTCAAACGAGGTTAAGTGAATTATTTGTTGCATATTTTTTGTGTTTTATTATTGTGTGTGACCGTTGAATGTGACCATTGGTGAGCGAAGCACAAGGCCACACCCGTTTATTTGTAGCCACTGATTACTTCCGGAGGTTTTGTTGTGGTGAGATTAGGGGCACAGTAAGGGTGGATTTGGTAATTGACGACTCATCAAAGTTTAATGCCCTTATTAAACTATTTTTGTAGCAAGCAGAACATGAAACTTATCCGGAAGTCATACTAATTCACCCTTCCTCCCACACGACCACGCTAATCAAGGCTATGTATAGGTGGTGCAGGTAAGGGTGACATTCTCCGATGCAGGTGCAGGTGGAGGTGCAGGGATGGCGTACAGTCCTGCTTGAAGCCCTAACAACCAAGAGAACCACCACTCGGCTGCACCCACCCACTCACCTGCCTCAACGGGCCTAGTGACGTGCACACAAATGTTATGATTTAGTATGCAGTAACGCGTAGGCCCCTCTTTTACGCCGCACGAGAGCAAGTTGAGTGTAAACCATGCTATTAATCGATGAAGGTGGCTCCTCCTCCATCGTGGTGCCTTGTCTCTTGAGCCAGACACTGAGGTTGGTAGTGCGCTTCACAGTTCATTCAGGAAAAACGTAAAGGGACGTCGGATCATAATGGCATGACCAAGGAGTGTGTTGGTTGACATTTAGTGTGCGGTGCGGTGGGTTAGCCGGGCCAGTGGTATGTGGGTTAACTGTATAGCGGGACTTGGCCTGGACCCTCCCCCTAACTGGCACCCCCAACCTTCCTTTACCTACCTAACCCCTCCCCCCCCCACACCCTGCCTGGCCGCTCCTCGATGACTCTTATTCGTCCTTCTCTTTTCTCCCTCCCCTCTCCCTTACCTCCTCTTCCTCACTTCCGTTCCCGTGGTCTTTAGGGTTGGCTGGGAGGGGAGGGGAGGGAAGGCCTTCTTACTGGTCCATTGTTGTGCTTATCGGCTCCACCTCACTCACTTCCTCTACTGTTCGTTACGGTATATCGCATTGTTTGCTTCGATGTGGCTGTTGCGTGTTGGTGCGAGTCTTACGATACCTAAAAATAATTTCATGTCTGCTTAGAGAAGGGTCATGCATGGGTAGGGCGGCTGATCGGCGGCAGTGTGGGAGGCGAACAGAGATCTGGAGTCCTGTAGCCATTTTCAATACTTTGGTGATTGTAATTACGAGTATGTGTTTTTTTTTTCTTCGATACAACTGGTCATCTGCTAAACATGTGAGATGTGACCTTCCAAATAAAGCACAATGCAGGATTCTATTATAGTACAATGGAAAAAAAGAATGACGTATAATTTGAAAGGAACTCAACAAATTGCCAGTATACTTAAAACTAAAACTTTTTTTAAATAATTTTTTTTTTTATACACTTCCGCCATTTCCTTACTTAATACACTCTCACTGATAGAACCAGTAATCATAATAAATAATATTTCCCGAGTACATGTTGTCGTGAGTGTAACTGTTGAGAGTGTACTGTTACGTGGTGTGTTCCCACTACAACCTGGTGTGTCTCCCGTTAAAACTGTAGCCGTGATGGAGAGTATACAGTATACCTATGTACACAGGTGGTAAGTCGGCTGGTTGTGGTGGCAGGTGCAGGGAAGATGTGTGTGAGAGAAAGAGAGAGAGAGAGAGAGAGAGAGAGAGAGAGAGAGAGAGAGAGAGAGAGAGATAGAGGAGAGAGAGACGACAGACAGACAGAGAGAGACCGGAGAGGGAGGAGAGAGAGAGAGAGAGAGAGAGAGAGAGAGAGGAGAGAGAGAGAGAGAGAGAGAAGACCAGAGAGAGCACAGAGAGAGGACACAGAGAGAGAGAGAGAGAGAGAGAGAGAGAGAGAGAGAGCCATAGCCTTTAGCTGACCCATCCCTCCTCACCTCTCCTTCCTTCCTGCCCCCTATCCCCTTCATCGCCAGTCGATATCCTGCCTGGTGAGCGACTTGATAACGGGGATGGATTGCCGTTCTATGTTGTACACCTACCACTCACTCATTGCGGAGTCAAGGTGTTAGAGAGAGATGGGTGGTAAATGATGCCTCAACTCACCACACTGTTACACTATACAGTCTTTAGTGGCTGCTACTTGAGATGTATTTAGCTACATTTGTTTAGGGCGATGGGGAATTGCAGATGGACCTCGGTGTTACAGTAAGTGTGTCTTATTAGGGGAACCAATCCACTAAGTGTGATTCAAACTTACTACTACCTTGGCTGAGAACACTGGTGACCTTTGTTGTGTGTTATTGTGGTGCGTGTGTGTGGAGTTGAGCGTGTGGTGCATGGAAGGGTTTGGTCTGAATAATTGCTGCCAAATACGAGTAAATGGGGAAAAATGCCACAGACCAAAAGCAGCTTTGTTGCCGCCAGCACAGAATGCAGTCATAACACAACATGTGAAACTTGAATGTCTATAATTATCACACGCATCAGAGTCAAATAGACCTGAACTGTTGGACCAACCCAATGAGGGTGGGATTATAAAATGAATCTTTCAATATTGACTTTTTTCATCACTGAACCTTGTAATGCCAGAGGCTGTAGGTCCACCTGTGTGTGTGTGTGTGGGGAAAAAACTGCCTGATCCCACCCCCCCCTCACCCCCAAAGCCGTGGCATAAGTGGGTCATTTGCCAGAGGGCAGGTGAGGTCACTGGCTGGGCTCACCAGTCTCTTGGTCCTGGTGGTGGTGGTGGTGGTGCCGGCGTTTGCCTGCCTCACTTGCCATATAACAACATGCAAGTCGCGCCCTCACCACCCCGTTCTGGCCTCTGCAGGTTACTCCGGAGTCGAATATACCGTTACACACACACACACACACACACACACACACACACACACACACACACACACACACACACACACACACAACACTACCATTCTTACAAACCGTTTATTATTATTTTTTTCTTCTCTCTCTCTCTCTCTCTCTCTCTCTCTCTCTCTCTCTCTCTCTCTCTCTCTCTCTCTCTCTCTCTCTCTCTCTCTCTCCCTCCCTCTCTCTCTCCCTCTCTCTCTCTCTCTCTCTCTCTCTCTCTCTCTCTCTCTCTCTCTCTCTCTCTCTCTCTCTCTCTCTCTCTCTCTCTCTCTCTCCCTCTCCCTCTCCCTCTCTCTCCCTCCCTCCCTCCCTCCCTTGTATATTGTTCTGCCCAGCTCAACATGGCCGCAGTAATAGTTGTTGACGAAGGCCGAGGCGAGGCAGCACTGAGGAATGCGATTCATACATAGTGAGAGGTGTTCGAGAGGCTCGCCGCGCCCGCAGGTACTCGCAAGAGAGGCGGAGGTGGCGAGGAGGGGGGGGGGATATCCAACCCTCAGTAGCTGGAAGGTCGATATACGCGTCCTCAGTGGGTAGGGTTGGGAGCCTTCACTGCTCTCCCCTCCCGTTCTCACTCTGCATCCCCCTACCTCCTCCCCCTTACCCCTCCCCTGCTTCCCCAACCTCCTTCAGCTGCCGCACCAGTAATATCTTGCTGATCTCAAAAGCCTTCATGCAACTTCCTTCCAAATTATCTCCCACTGAGTTGAACCGTATGTTAGTGTTGTAATGGCTGACCTCACAACATTCACCTCACAACATTCACGTCTGGCAATAGAGTGACTTAAGGTTTATGGCAGCGCACATTGGCCGGTGGAAGTAATGGTGGAATTAAATCACGTCTGTATATCAACTTAACTAATCTCCACTTGTGACTATCTCATCCCACGTGTGACCATCTCGAGCCACCTGTGACTACCTCAACCTACCTGTGACCTTCCCAACTCTCCTGTCAACGCAACCTACGTATCACCTCAACTTGCCTGTTTTGTCAGTAAATAAATCTCTTCAGGATAGTGTATTTAAAACAGATCTTAATATTAAAGTTTTTCATCATCCACACACACACACACACACAAAGCAGAACCAGTTGTTGATAATATGGAGTAGGTGCGTGGGGGGGGGGGCGGGGGCGGGGGCTGTTGTGTTCCCGCTTGCGTCACGCCGGAGCAAAACAGGTGGTGTAGAGATCATTAGGTGAGGGCGTGGCGCCTTCCTCTTTTTATGTGCATCACCTGCGCTATCTGTATAATTTAATATATTTTTTTATTGATATATTTTACCCTGTAGTTAAACTGTGATCAATATATATATCATGACATTTGATCTATGTGGCTCATCGTGTTTGTCCTTGGAATGGTGTGTAATGTTGGTGGTGCAGTGCGTGGTGGACCGCCTTGGGGGTTACCGGGATCATAATGGGTATTGGCACGGCTTATAATGTGTGGATATACCAAATATTTATTAACTAGCTTCAGTAAGGTGCCGTGCAAACCGTCTGTAATGCTGCATCGGTGTATGTAATGCTATTGGTAGGAATATATTGGATCAACGTGTATATTTTTTGTACTAGATATTAGATTCGTAAGTAAATATATTTCGTACACTTTTCTCTCTCTCTCTCTCTCTCTCTCTCTCTCTCTCTCTCTCTCTCTCTCTCTCTCTCTCTCTCTCTCTCTCTCTCTCTCTCTCTCTCTCTCTCTCTCTCTCTCTTTCTGTGTGTGTGTGTGTGTGTGTGTGTGTGTGTGTTAGAGAGAAAGCATAGCAGGTGAGTTGAAGCTTTCTGCCGTATATAGTGAGGTGCACTTCTTATGTACCCACACAATACTTCTACTGTTCCCCCCCTCCCCACCTCTCTCTCTCTCTCTCTCTCTCTCTCTCTCTCTCTCTCTCTCTCTCTCTCTCTCTCTCTCTCTCTCTCTCTCTCTCTTCGCTTTCCATTCCTGGCATGCCTGGGCTGGGGCAGCGTGGTGGTTCTGGCGAGGACGTCAGACAAGTTGGGAGTTGTGTCGTCGCGGAAAGCCAATACTGATGAGTAGCATTGTCCCTGAGTGTGGTAAGGAGGTGGAGAGGAGTAAGTAGAAGCAGGGTGTTGGTAAAGGTAGGCCGCGGTGTAGTGGAGGGAGCGGAGACCAGGTGGCAGCCTTCCAGGATATGGGGTGGGTAGAGTTAGGGAGTGAGGTGGAGTGTCCTTCACAAGGTCACGCTTCCTTGCCACTCCTTAGGTAAGTTTTACCCCCTGGAACACTGGCTGCGTCCGGTAATCCAAAGCCCTGAACACCTGGGCCCATTATGACTTGCATCCCCCTCCTCCCCTCACATTCTCCTCGGAAGTTGGGAACAAGATTGGATCAATTGCGTTGCGGGCCACCTGTTGGGATGCCAGTTGCTGTGAATAGCGAAGCCCCGAAGAGTCCAGTCCACGTGACGAGGCGTGGGCGGGAGGCAGGAAGTAAACAAAGATGGCGATGGTGGGCGCGCCTCACAGTGTTTGACGTAAATCTAACTTGCATGGATGCTAATGGAGGGGTTGTAGGTACCCTTACGATCTTTCTTGGGAGTCATTCCTCAAAATATATTTGAATAGGGCACATTAAAGTTGATGACGTGTAGTATGAGTATGGAACATTGAAAAGGCTAAGGTCGGGTGACACGACACAAATACATTTTTTAAGCTTTACATCATCTTTAAGCAGAACCAACACTTTTGTTGTTCTTAGTTGTCCTCGGCAAACACATTTGGGACATTGGTTGGATACATATATATATGTATATGTGTGTATATATATATATATATATATATATATATATATATATATATATATATATATATATATATATATATATATACACACACACACACACACACACACACACACACACTCACACCCCTTGGTTGTGTGCCGCGCATGTGCGAGTGACGTGTGAGTGTGGGTGTGTGAGGGCGGGACGTGCGTGGGTGGCTGGAGGCCCCGCTAGGACCTACACTTCCAGACTTGCCTTTGAGGCCCCACCATCGCCTAAGCGTGGGATTTGGGCTTGACGACCTGATACAATTTGATATCTCTTCTGTAAAACAAGCTTTATATATTTATTTATATCTTGCTGTGAAGAAAAGGTGCTGTGTTCAGCATAATATTTCACAGCTGGGGAGGAACATGTAATGACATTCAATGTTTACACAATGACTCACGAAGTAAGGAGGGGGAGTAAAGGTGGAGCAGAATTAAATTAACGGAACTTCTTGACTCATTGTATTGGGGTGATGAAGTACGTGTCATGTGCGAAGAGACTAGACGTTGAAAGAAAATTATGATTGATAAAAATGAAGTACATCAATAGCCTATGAATGTAACGGCATTAAAAAGCCAATAACGTAAATCAAATAAAGTTTGGTACAGGAAGGAATGATTATAAAATTCAGATAAACAAATAAGTACGAAGTTGTGGACATTTAAATATGTAGCCTAAGTGTATTTATAAACAGCCACTCATTATAGGTGAAGGGAGGAACTCAAAGCCAGAACCCATATAGAATGTAAGTTGAGTCGAGGCACAGAGAAGCCGTCATTTAATATTCCTTATGTCAATCAGGTAGAGACGTCTGTGTTCCATGATCGTGACAAAGAAAAAAACATGTTCTAGCAATAACAGCGATAACTACGCTTGAGTCTATATGAAGTACATCAGAGGCAGATAAGGTGATGAGTGGTGTGTTGCTGGAGAGATATGGTGTCAAGGAGTTTGTGTTAAGTTTCGTTGGTGGTGTTTGCTGGCATATTACAGTTGCATAGGGAAAGAGTGGCCAAGAGAATTAATGTGAACCAGGTTGATTTGGAAAAGGCAAATGTGAAAGATCCAGTCGGGTAAAGGAATGTTTCATTCACCACAGTCTTGGCCAGCCAGCCATTACCAGCCCGGAGAGAACTTAGAATTCATTACAGCCCGATCTATGGGTAAGGTTGTGACCTTTCGCACATCATACACACCCCGTCCTCATGCTCAAGGAGGACAGTACTTGCTTGGCCATAAGTGAAAACCACCTTGAGCGAGGCGCAAATCCAAGCCTGCCGCGAGACGCCGCCATTGAGCTACCAAGCAGTGTGTGTGTGTCATTCACTATGGTCTGGAGCAAGGGTTCTCAACCTTTTTAATCTTATATTCTCCTTGAAGTCTTTCAGTCATGGTCACGTGACCCTTACCCAGAATGCAGCATCAAGAAGGGTAACCAGAAATGCATGTTTTATCAACTTAGTTTATTAAGTTTGAATTATGTTATATATGTGGAGCAGACAAACTTTTTCAATCAGTGCGACTATGTGACTATGAGCTATTGTCCTGGTTCTAGTGGAGGACACATCTAGTCTAGCACATGTAGGCCACTTTCTACAAATAGGTTTGCACTTATTTAAGTCTTATTCAGAACCGAAGTTTTTTGAGAAACCTGTCACGTACCCCCCAAAATTCCTCTCATGTACCCCTGGGGGTACGCGTACGGGTACCCCAGGTTGAGAACCCTGGTCTGGAGGATCACGCGCTGACTCGTGATCGTCAGTCATTACCCTCCCCGAAAGAGTTGAGAGCTCAAAGAGACGGATTTATGAGTAAGACTGAGACCTCTCACACATCACACACCCCCATCCTCTTTCTCAAGGGGGACAGTAACCACTCCCTGGCAGTGAAAAATCCTTAGTGACCTGAGCCGGGGTTCGAACCCACGCCTTGTCCGGTAGAAGGCGGGGACGTTAACCACTGACCCATGTGTGTGTGTGTGTGTGTGTGGTTAGGAGTGTTACAATGAGTGTGTGGTGTAAGATGACTGGTCGTTGCACTCCTTTTAAATGTGAAAGCAGCTGAATTGGCCCAAGACCTTTGACACGTCAGGCTGCATCATGCGGTGTGTCTGTGACGATGTCGCGACCCAACCTTTGTGTTAAGAGTACGGGGACGCCAGTACTTAAATGGCTGCGTGGCATTACTACATATGGTGTGTGTATGGTGTGTGTGTTGTCATGTCTCCATTATATATTTTTGATCCAGTTCAGCTTTGAAACACGTGTACCACCACCACCTCCACCTTCAGCTTATTCCAGAGGCGAACGCGTCTGTTCTGGAAACAAGGTATCCTTGTATTGTTGAAACATCCGGTCACCTTTATTTTGTACTCATGTCCTCCCGTTGGTCCATCAGTCCTCGCCAGCGTGTCTCCTGTGTACATGTCTCAATCGCCTTGTACTCCTGTTCATCCATCATCCCTCGCCAGTTTGTCTCTATTGTCCACGTGTATGGACATCATCACAATGATGGAACTAACTTATCTTTCTTAAGATTTTTTTTTGTGTGTGTGTGTGTGTGTGTGTGTGTGTGTGTGTGTGTGTGTGTGTGTGTGTGTGTGTGTGTGTGTGTTACCATCTAGCTACCGAATTATTGATGATGTTACCTTTACCTGAACGGTTTAGACTTTAGAGCGTTGACTAGCTTGTCGTTCAGGGTTTGAATCCTGAGATGCATACGTAGTAACACCTGAACTTTGTATTATTTTAAGTTGTCACGGTTTTCCATGTAGTGTGTGTGTGTGTGTGTGTGTGTGTGTGTGTGTGTGTGTGTGTGTGTGTGTGTGTGTGTGTGTGTGTGTGTGTGTGTGTGTGTGTCATCCACTATGATCGCTGGACTCGTGATCGTCAGCCATTAATGCAGCGCATTGTAGCCCAATATATGGGTAAGGCTGTGACCGTTCACACATCACACACCCCATCCTCTTGCTCAAGGAGGACTGTAAATGTTTGGTCATCAGTGAAACCTTGTACTTTGAGCAGGGCGTGAACTAGAGTCTACTGAGTGACAGGTCGAGACGTTACCACCAAGCTATCAAACAGTGTATTTACCTAGTTGTAGTATACAGGGCTTGAGCTACACTCGTGTCGTCCGATCTTCGCATCAATATTTGTACAATTTTTCCTTCCGATGATGTACATTCTTTGCCATTATCACCTCTTTCTTCAGTCCATTCCAAGTGTGTGTGTGTGTGTGTGTGTGTGTGTGTGTGTGTGTGTGTGTGTGTGTGTGTGTGTGTGTGTGTATTTTAGCTAATTGAATTTTTAGAGTATTGAGTTCATGTTGTGTCCCGTTTGAATTTTTTTTCCAATTATGAATGTTTTTTGGCATAAAATTTTTGTTTCCGGTAATCGTTGCTTTGGTCTATCGCCTTGTCTGGAAAGCTGATTTTTTTCCCTCAGTGTTTTTTATATGTTGTATGTATATGTGTGTGTGTGTGTGTGTGTGTGTATATATATTTTTTTTAAGATTGTCTAGATAATATATACTCATTAATGTAAAATGTTTTGATTTACCTTTGACTTTTTTATTAGCATGATTGTTTGGTTTTTTTCCATTGAAGGTAATTATAGTTTATCAAGTGTTTCTTCATAGGTAAGAAAGTCTGAGGTTAGGCACCCATCTAGTGGCTGTTGTGTGTGTGTGTGTGTGTGATGTAAGGTGAAGTTGATGTAGGACAAGAGGTAAGTGATGCAGCACTAACACAAACATCCACCAAGCCAAGGTAGTGATGGTGTAGGGAGGATGGAGGTGTTGGGAGTGCCTGCAAAGGGTATAGCGGGGCTTGGTGGTTGCCCTTCACCTCCCAACACTCACTCTCTCTCTCTCTCTCTCTCTCTCTCTCTCTCTCTCTCTCTCTCTCTCTCTCTCTCTCTCTCTCTCTCTCTCTCTCTCTCTCTCTCTCTCTCTCTCTCTCTCTCTCTCTCTCGCCCCCAAACATTGCGTCACCTCATTGCCGGGTGGCGGGAACTCCTATCAGTCTTCCTGAGCTACATATTGTGTCTTGTGATTTATGAAGGGCAATAGACATCATTGTATTCCCTCTCTCTCTGTCTCTCTCTCCCTGGCTACTCGAAAGAAAATGTCGAGGGTCAGTGTCGCTTTATAAGATGAATGTTACGACCTTCATTCGCAACACCGCCGCCTACGGAAAATTTGACTTGCGGTGTTGTTGTTGTGGTGGTGGTTTTAATAGTGTTGTGTACATAAATAGAGTTGTGTCATCTATAATCTTACATGGTTTATATATTAATTTTCTTTTGTTTTTTCTATTCCAGTCCCTGTCTCTTGCCAAGAAGAAGATTGTACACTACACCACGCTCGACCCACAGAAGAGAGCCAACGCAGCTTTCCTCATTGCTTCATATTCTGTGAGTGGGACTTGAATGTGTAGGAGAGTGAAGGAGGGATGGAGGGAGGGAGGGAGTGGCCAATGAGTCACCTTGTTAATATGAGGTCACGCCAATATGCAGGTAGGGGAAAGGGTGACATTACAACACACGTAATGTTTCGTGACGCTGCAGAGTGGGAACAGTGGTGAAAACTCGGGCGTGACGGTATGTATGGCTCAGTAACCACACTCATGATAATGTGGGAACGTCAGGCGAGGGATTACCATGGAGAAGAGCACCGGTAGGAGGAAGCAATGAATGAAAAGAGATCCCGTTGTGGGCTGTACACTCAAGGAAATGGATGGGAAGGCAAGGGGGAAAGGCAAGGGAAACAGGATGAGTAAGATAGACGCAATTGTATTTTATTTATTTTCCTTTTTCTGTGATGGAAATGATAACGGGCACTGAGGAGAATTAATGGTTTTGGAGGTGTTGGGGAGGTATGGAGAGGGGGAAAGTGGGGGGTGGGGGGTTGGTTTCATCAGCCCTGGAGCCCTGCCGCCGGCCCCTCTCCTCCCTCATTCTCCGCCGCTAGTTCAAGGTCTCGCGGCATCACGTGTACATGCCACTGTAATTTCCGCTGCTCAATATTACAATAAAAAGTTGTTGGTATTGTTTGCAAAAAGTCGCACCTGAATTGCGCAGTGTTGAAACTTTCTCCTGGTGACATGTATATTTACTGTTAAGTGTGTGTGTGTGTGTGTGTGTGTGTTTGTTTGTTTAGTTGAATTGTAAAGGTAGGGAAACAGGTAATGGAAGGACGAAAATGAAGAAAGAAAAACAAATATATTAAAGAATAAGAATAAGTCAGACTACATGTTAGAATGCACACACACGAGGTAAGAAGGAAGAGAGGTGCGAGGATGAGAGAAGTGTTCGTATGACATTGAATGAGTAATTTAACTTGCTAGTGACGTAGATTTCGTCTCCGTGAATCATTATTTATCATCTATTTGTATTATTGTTATTATTACTATTATTATTATTATTGTTATTAATAAGTGTTGTATTAGTATAGTAATTGTTATTTATCATAAGATAGGGAGACCTGGCTTGGTTTCATCAGTAGCCAGGATAGAAGAATACTACCACCGTATTCCCTACACGTCGTAAGAGGCGACTATTTGGGATAGAACGAGAGGACTGGGGAGCCCCTCCTATCTTTATTTCATCCTAGTATATGGCAAGGCGTAGAGAGAGAGAGAGAGAGAGAGAGAGAGAGAGAGAGAGAGAGAGAGAGATTGATTTTTCCCCAAACTATAAGTAGACGGCTTGTCTCAGCTACCCACCTCCAAGGGGTTATAAGCCAGGTGTATAGATGTATAATTATTGTGTTAATTTTTTTATTTATTTTTTTATTTCTCTCTCTCTCTCTCTCTCTCTCTCTCTCTCTCTCTCTCTCTCTCTCTCTCTCTCTCTCTCTCTCTCTCTCTCTGTAGCAATAAATCGTAATTCAAATCCACAGTTTATTGGTTACTTAGGCGTGAGTTTGAATCCTGCGCAGGTCACTAAGGATTTTTCACTAATAGGGAGCAATTACTGTCTCCTTTGAGCAATGGGATAGGTGTGTGTGTGACGTGTGGGAGGACTCGGCCTTAACCATAGATCCGGGTATGAGTTCTGAGCTCTTCCGGAAGTATAATGGCTGACGATCACTAGTGCAGCGCGTGATCCTCCTGACCATTGTGAATACTAAACACACACACAGCCCCGCCATGCCACGCCCCCCCAGTCCTTCCCTCCGTTAGGCCACGTGCACTGCCTCACTCCTGTGCCCTCCATGCCACCATATCCTCCTCGTTGGTGTTTGTCATGACTGCCATACTCCGCCCCCCGCCCCCCACCCCCCATACCAGTCTTCCCCCCCCCCAACGCACCCCAGTTCAACAGTCGCATCACGATCCCACACTTTCACTTTTACTCGTTTCTTTTGTTGTTTTTTTCCCCTCTTTTCTTACATATTTCCTTTGTGTCATCTTTCCTATTTTGTACTTTTATTATTTATTTATTTATTTATTTATTCCCTTATTCACTTTCTGTCATTTATTTAGTGCTGCCATATGCTGTTTTTTCTTTTTTCGTGTTTCCTTTTGCTGTTTAAAACGCTTCCATCGTGTGTAATTTATTCAGTTATGTATCGTACTCCCTTTTGTGTGTCGTCTTGCCCTCTGCTAATTTATGACACATTGTCTTATTTGTATTTACCACCTCTCCTAACTTTCCTGCCTCACCCATTGTATCCCAGCGCACACCAACCACCACCACCACCACCACCACCATCACCATACATATTTCCACCCTACCAACAGTACTACTAAATGGTTCAAGTACTGTACCTCCACTCACAACCACCATTACTTCCATTAGACATACCCATACCCAACATACCCATACCCCACTACCATCAACATACACACCCACACCTCATCGTTATACATCCATGATATACTTCTTTAACCACCTTTGCATACACTTACTCGACTAACAACACCCACGCCACGCCCATGCCCCACTAACCTTAACACGCCCTTTTCACTACCTCCATTACACTTGTACTCCACCTTCTACCTCCAGGTTTTCCCCTTCGCCCCCCTCCCCCTTCGCCCCCCTCCCCCTTCTACACTCAACTTTAGCACCATATTTCCACTTGAACTCTTGTTTCCTCACTACAATTTCACACCTGACATGAGGCCCTTCAGTCTTTTTTTTTCCCCTCCCTTCCCACTCCATCTCATTCCCTCTCCCTTCCCACTCCATCTCATTCCCTCTCCCTTCCCACTCCATCTCATTCCCTCTTCCTTCCCACTCCGTGTCAATCCCTCTCCCTTCCCACTCCATCTCATTCCCTCTCCCTTCCCACTCCATGTCACTCCCTCTTCCTTCCCACTCCATCTCATTCCCTCTCCCTTCCCACTCCATCTCATTCCCTCTTCCTTCCCACTCCGTGTCAATCCCTCTCCCTTCCCACTCCATGTCATTCCCTCTTCCTTCCCACTCCATCTCACTCCCTCTTCCTTCCCACTCCATTTCATTCCCTCTTTCTTCCCACTCCGTGTCAATCCCTCTCCCTTCCCACTCCATCTCATTCCCTCTTCTGTATCTGTCTTTTCTTAACATACGAGGACGTATGTTTCCAAGGGGAGAAGCATTGTATCATTCTATCTAAATAGTATTCATAATCCCTCTGTATCAGGGAACAGAGAGAGAGAGAGAGAGAGAGAGAGAGAGAGAGAGAGAGAGAGAGAGAGAGAGAGAGAGAGAGAGAGAGAGAGAGAAAGAAAGTTGACACATCGTTCTGCACCTGGCCGTCTTAATCCCAGGAGATAGCGACCCCTTCCAATTATCAGATTAACAGAGTCATCTTTCCAAAACTCCCTAGAGTCCTATATCTTGCCTTCCCGCAGGTGTCCGCGAGCTAAATATAATCTTAATTTCTGTGATCTCACAGAATGTGACTTTAGTTCTGTTATTGTCACACAAGGTTTGACCTCAACCAGTCACCCCCCTTGACACCCCTCGACCCTCAAACTACTCACATCTAAATCAGATCACCTTCAGACTCTGGCGAGATCAGTCATTCGGTCCTCTCAGTCACGACTTCAACTCAAACCTCTCTCGGCTTCATCATATCAATCAGTCTGTATCAACAAATAAGACATAAGAAAACTCAACCTTGTCTTACCATTCCTGCCTTGTATTAGAGAAAACAATCATCAAAGAAGACTCTAATATACTTCCTTCCCACTCCATGTCATTCCCTCTCCCTTCCCACTCCATCTCAAACCCTCTTCCTTCCCACTCCATCTCATTCCCTCTTCCTTCCCACTCCATCTCATTCCCTCTCCTTTCCCACTCCATCTCACTCCCTCTTCCTCCCCACTCCATCGACATACTCTTTCTACTCACAGTTTCCTTTTTTTTTTATACTACACCACTCATTATTTTCCCTCTCTTTAATCAATTGTTAGACACATTAAATTTATATATGATAACGCTTGTCTAATAAGAAACTAACTTCATTCCTATATCCTCATTTACTTTCATTATCTCTATGACCAACCCAGACGTAACAGTATAGTCTTGTGTGATTTCTTTATAGACATAATCTTACCTAAAACCTCAATACCAACCAAGGCTAACTCTAGGTCTTCTCTGTCCCACTTGACCCCTAGATTTAGTAGCCTAGTATAATGATCTCTTTAAGCCCTTCTAGTATCTGTACTATTATATCTACTATCATCTCTCTTACATAATTTTCCAAGCTTAAGCAACTAGAATTTCGTAAAGGAAAAAAAGTGTGTGTGTGTGTGTGTGTGTGTGTGTGTGTGTGTGTGTGTGTGTGTGTGTGTGTGTGTTTATCTACAAGTACGTAATATAGTTGTAATATACAGGATTTGAGTCAAGTTTCTTAAAATGATGGATTTTTCTTGCTCACACTACCTCTGCGAACTATACAGCAATGCTTAGAATTTTCTGCATGTAGTGTCTGATTATCCTTTAAAAGCTGACGTAGGTATTTGCATGGGAGGAAATTACAGTGGTCATGTTTAAATCACTTTCCTTCATAAACTGATCTTGTGCTTTGTTAATACTCATGGAAGAACAGGACTTTAAAGGGAAACTGCACTTACTTTAATTATGTATGTGTGTGTCCTCGATGGAATACTCCCTTGCTGAGGTGACAAGGCTTAATATTAATAACACAATGATCAGTGGAGCAAAACTAGGCAGGTCCACTGTAAGAAATTAAACTAAAAGTGTTCTCCCACCAAGAGCCAGAGTGGTGTGGTATCAGCTTACCCACTTCAACATGCTCACTACATTCATGTCATGGACCCCAGTACCCAGCACCCAGCAGCGATAGAGCAACAGGAGGACATGGGGTGCTAAGAATCTCTTGGTTTGGAACTTAGACATTAGCTAACACTTATAGTACTAGGGCAATAGCTAGTGAAGGTAGTCTGGAAGTATATTCAAAGAACTAGGAGGCATCAAATGGGATATTATAGGTCTAAGTGAAAATGATGACTACCTGGTAGACATAATGTGAGGAAAGGGTGCAGTTCTTAACAAACACTTTTTTCCAGCATAAAATGATTCACAGGTACACATGGAGAAGGATAGATGAGAGGGGCGAGCAGAAGAGTATGATTGATTACTTGAGGAAGGGTGTGTTGGATGCTAAGGCAGTGAGAGGGATGTATGAAGGGTCGGACCACTGTGTTGTGTTAGCAAAGATAAAGATGAAAGGTAGATGGGAGTATAGCAGGAAAAATGGCAAGGGAAAGGTGAGTAAGTTGTTAGCTAGTGAAAGGATGGATAGAACAGAGTTTAAAGGAGAGTATAAAAAGAAGATATGCGAGAGACTGACAGAATCTACATTGACAGTTGAAGATGGAGCAAGTGTTAGCGAGGTATATTTAGAGTGTTCAGAGTTGTAGTAACTCCGATAGCAACAGAAGTGGTTGGGGATAGACCTCTGAGGGTTCATAGGAAGGGAAATGCATGGTGTAGAGATGAGATAAAGGAGGCTTTACAAGGGAAGAGGAGAGCATATCAAAGAATGTGGCTGAGGAGATAAGAGTGAGAAGGAAAACTGAGTAAAATTCTTGGAAAAGTTAAGGAGTTAGTAAAAGAAAGTAAAAAGAAAGTAGACAAAGAGTTTGGTATAAAGTTGAGTGATTAGTTTAACAAAAAAAAAATGTTTCAGAAAGAAGTTAAGAGAGGAGGATGAACTGGTGGTGTCAACGTGATAATTAAGAGAGAGCATAGAGTTTGTGTAAGTGGTAAAGAGGAGGTGAAAAAAGTAGGGAAGAGTCACTTTGAATGTTTAATGAATGAGAAGACAGAAAGTGAAGCAATAGTGTCGAGCATGAATATGTATGTGGGTGGAAAGTGTGTGTGTGTGTGTGTGTGTGTGTGTGTGTGTGTGTGTGTGTGTGTGTGTGTGTGTGTGTGTGTGCAGAAAGTAATAGACAAACTTAAGTGTGGCAAAGCTGCAGGTATGGATGAAATAATTGCAGAAATGCAAAGAAACAGTAGTGGAATGGATGTGTCTGATGTGTGACCTTGCATGGAGACAGTTGAATGGAAGAAGGAAAATATTGTATCCTTGCATAAAGATAAAAGTAGTAAAGATGAGTGTAATAATTATAGAGGGATAAGTTTGCTTAGTGTGCCATGATAAGTGTATAAGAGAGTCTTGGTAAAGAGTGTGATGGAAGTAACTGAATATAAGGATAGTGAGGAGCAGGGAAGGTTTAGGAAGGGAAAAGAAAGTGTAGATCAGAAGATATTTGCAATTAAAATGATGCTATAGGAGTACTTTGAGAAGGATGAAAAACTGTATGCAGCCTTCATAGAACTAGAAAAGCCATATGATTGACTTGATACGGAAGGGAAGCTGTGGAATGTTCTGAAAATCTATAGTGAAGGAGGACAGCTGTTGTTAGGAGTTAAGGCATTTTATAGGGAGGCAAGTGCATGTGCGAGGGTGGATGGAGAGTTAAGTGAAAGTTTTCCTTTAGGAGTCGAACTGTGACCAGGCTGTTTAGTATTTGTATGGAAGGGTGTATGAGAGAAATGAAAGGTAAAGTGGGGAATGTAAGTGCAAGACTGAAGATGAATGGAATGGGTTGGGCAGTGGTGGTATGCTTGTTTGCAGATGACAGTGTTGTTTGCTGAGAGTATCAGATGAATTGTATAGTGTAAGTACGAGAAGGAAGCTGAAGGTGAATGCTGGGGAAAGTAAGGTGATGGTTTTCGAATAAAGGGAAGTGGAAGTGGTTAACTTTAATACACCTTATTGGGTGAGTGTGCCAGCAGTAGGAAGGTGTGAGGTAGTTGTAGGAGGAAAGAAAATGGAAGAAGTGAAAGAGTTTGAGTATTTGGAAACAGTGCTATGCAAATATGGAGAGATGAAAGGAGAAACAATAGAGAGAAGGTTGTGAAAGGCAGGTGTGTCATAGGGTCACTTGCAAAGATTATTAGAGGAAGGAATGTATCCATGGAAAAAAATAAAGGGTTAAGGAACAGTATTCTCCTGCCAACACTGACGTATGGATCAGAGACTTGGAGATGGAATAGGACACAGCAGTTAAGCCTAAGAAGAGTGGAAGACCAGTTGTAAGATGGAAGGATAGGGTGAAGGAGTACATGCAAGAAAGAATTGTTGATAGAAGGGGAGGAATTGAACTAGCAAGGATATAGTGTGTGGATAGGGATAGGTGGAGGCTCTTCTGCCATGGCCATTCTGGCACCATCTTAGTTGCAATTCTCTGTATTGTTTCTAATTTCATCACATGCTTTTTCTTGTGCGGGAACCATATTACTTCTGCATATTCTAGTTTTGGTCTGATCATTGTAGTCATAATTTTTCTCATCATATCTTTATCTAGGAAATTAAAAGCCATCCTTATATTCCTTAACATCCTGAAAGTATCACCAAATATTCTATCTATATGTTTCTCTGGTGATAAGTTGTCCTGTATTACCACTCCCAAATCTTTCTCTTCTTTTGCTATTGATATAATATGTTCCCCTAACTTATACGTCCATGAGTGTGTGTGTGTGTGTGTGTGTGTGTGTGTGTGTGTGTGTGTGTGTGTGTGTGTGTGTGTGTGTGTGTGTGTGTGTGTGTGTGTGTATTTACCTAGTTGTAACATACAGGTAAAGGTTATGCTCATACTGTCCTGTCTCCAAATCTACTATTATCTAGTTTGCTTTTGAAATCATGAATATTTCTTACATTAATCATTAATACATTATCACTTATAAGTGTTCAATGTGGCTATATCACAATGTCAGAAATATTATACCATGCCGATTTGGTATTCATTTACGGAATTTAAAGAAATAAGAACTTTTATTTACATCAGATAGTTAACTGTACCACAAGCATTATGTATTTCTGTATATTCTTTCACACCTATTGTTGATATGAACCATGTGTTACTTTTATCCTTAAAAGAGGAGTTAGTGACTGAATCTGATGAATGAATGATTTTGTTTCCTCAGATCATCTACCTGAAAAAGACTCCAGAGGAGGCTTACAAGCCCCTGATTGGTGGGAACAGTCCACCTTTTTGCCCCTTCCGAGATGCAGCTTACGGTATGTCAACGTATCATCTTACATTATTGGATTGTCTTCAGGCCATTGACAAAGCATACAAGCTTGGCTTCTTCAACTTTGAAGATTTTGATGTGGATGAATATGAATATTATGAGGTAAGGAGGATGACATTCTTTGTAAATGAGGTGTTGGTTCATTAGCAAGAGCTCTTTTTTACAGATTATTAATTTACGATGTGTTTTTTTATATAGAGTGTAGTCAACCCTTGTGCATTGTTTCCTTGTGTAATTCACTCCTAAAGTGCAATTAGTCCCCTCAAGTCTGAAATTGACCCTAATGCAGAGGGTGGCCTCCCCTCTGTTGATGGCTCTGCATACACATTAATCATATAATAATCTAATTTTGTACAAAATAAATTGTCATGATAGACATTGTGAATGAATGCCATACATGTATATGTATATTAATAATGCAGAATAATGTAATATCTGGTTTATACTTTCATTGATAACTACTAATTTATATTGAGAATATATATTATATGGAATACATTATGGCAGCATAAGGCACAGTGTAAAGGCAGTGAAAGTCTACCATAGAGTGTTTGATGTGGCTGGAAGTAGGTGTGTGTGGGTGACAGGTGCGTGATTGGCATTAAATGACCTTTTATAATATCTGCTGTTGACTGTGGCATTATTCATCAATGCATGAGTAAGAACACAGCTGTGAAGGTTCCTGGAGGAAGTTCCCACGCATCTGTTGTGATGGGCTGATCAAATCTGGTGGTGGGAGGGAGAGGGTGTTGGGTATGAAGTGGCTAAGGGTAAACCAGCTTTTGGTGTTTAGCCTTGTCATGGAAGTGATCTCCAGCCCACCAGCGTGGACTACACCTGCGTAGTGGGGCGGGGAGATTGATCTCTTCTCCTAGAGGGGCACAGGGGCTAAGTGAGAGGAGTGCATGGGTGTGTACAGTATGTGTATGTGTGTGTGCCTTGTCATGGCTATTCCCCTTTAGGGGTATGACCACCTGGTATAAAGATAGATAGATTTTGTTTTAAATGATGATGAGACTTATACAATACATTATGCAAACATAAACACGTGGAAAGGCTATGAAAGCAGACACAAATGTTTATGATATTTTGTTCTGAATTATATTGAGACCTACAGAGTACATTGTGCTGGTATAAATATAATGAAAAGGCAGTCATTAATGGTGCATTTTTTGAACTGTTAATCTATTAGAATATTAATGTTCATAATAGGCTTGAATTTTATGATTATTATTGCCTTCAAATATTTGTAAAATATGTTACAATGCTTTATTCATGAAAATAATGCAAACTATACTACTAAAAAGAAAAACATCAGTTGTTGTCATGTGGCAGTAGCTCATCAGTGGTTCTTATTCTAAGCTTTCAATTTCATGCAGTTTGATTGGTTCAGATCTGGATGAATGAGGTAGATGTGATTTACAAAGTAGGAGCTTGAAAAATAGGTGATCCTACTGTACTTCAGTAATACAGAAATATTCTAAATCATCATGCTTTGTGTAAATTTTTATTTCATGTCTATTCACTGAATGCTTTCCTCAAACAGAGAGTGCAGAATGGTGACTTCAACTGGATTATGCCAGGCAAGTATTTGGCATTCTGCGGACCCCACTCGGAAAGTCGAGTGAAGAATGGCTACACACTTCATTCACCAGAAACATACTTCAGTTATTTCCGTAAACACAATGTGATGACTATTATACGACTAAACAAGAAAATCTATGATGCTGGACGCTTCAAGAATGCTGGCTTTGAACACTATGACATGTACTTCATAGATGGCTCCTGTCCCTCGGATGATATTATGAGAGAGTTCTTAAGAGTTTGTGAACATACAGAAGGAGCCATTGCTGTACATTGTAAAGGTAGGTCATATTATGAAGTGCTGAGGGAAGGTTTGGGGTTTCATTTTTAATTTCATTGCTCTTGTTCATTTACTAAGTTATTAGATAGATATTAGGATAGGACTTGTAATATAAAGAGAACAAAAAGTGTTTAGAATTACTAAGAGTTTGATGTAATGAATGAACAACTAGTGTCATTTTAAACCACTCCAGTGCATTTAAGTATATATTTTAGATTTTTGGTTTAAATTTTTACATTAATCTTATATATATATATATATATATATATATATATATATATATATATATATATATATATATATATATATATATATATATATAGTGTATATAATGCATGACAGATTACTACTAATGTTTATTACTTGCTTTTTGCAAGTCATGTGAAAAAGTTTTCTTCTTCTAAACATATGGAGTGGTACCTTAAAAAGATTCTCAAATAAGAACATTGGTTTATTGAAATATTTCCTTCCATGATGTGGCAGCTGGTCTAGGTCGCACTGGTTCCCTCATTGGCTGCTACATGATGAAACACTTTCGCTTCACTGCTGCCGAGATCATTGCTTGGCTGCGCATCTGTCGGCCAGGTTCTATTATAGGAGGACAACAACAGTGGCTCACGTCGTAAGTTTCAACAAATATTTTGACATTCCTGCTATTATTTCACAGTGGCTGGACATCTTAACTATCTTGCTTCTGTTATTTCCCCATTATTTATATATATATATATATATATATATATATATATATATATACACACACTATATAGTATATATATATATATATATATATATATATATATATATATATATATATATATATATATATATATACACACTATATAGTATATATATATATATATATATATATATATATATATATATATATATATATATATATATATACACACTATATAGTATATATATATATATATATATATTATATATATATATATATATATATATATATATATATATATATATACACTATATAGTATATATATATGTATACATATATGTGTATATATATATATATATATATATATATATATATATATATATATATATATATATATATATATATATATATATATGAATGTAATGATACATGCAACATGAATATGATGATTGATAAACCTATATGAACTAAATAACCCTACAAATATAAACCTACAGTACCATTTCTTGGAATACAGGAAACAATCATCACTGTGGCTGGAGGGCGACATTTTCCGAGGGCGTAACAAGAACCAGAACCTGAATAAGAAATGTCAGTTTGGAATATACAGCATTGCTTATCGTGAACATGTGGCAAATATTCGTAACAACCGAAACAAGAATAGTTGTAACAACCAGAATCATAAAAAACAGGTAAGCTTTATATCATTATCATCATCACTATATTTCTTATGCTGAACAGAGAAAACGTTTGAAAAACATCATCAAAAGATCCTTAAAATTTATATTTTTATCATGAAATCACTACAAGCTTGTTTTTCATATATATTTTGAAGAATGGTAATTGTGCACACATATAATGTTTTAGTATGATCTTACAACGTTTTTAGCATAGCTAATATAACAGAGTTTGAAAATTATGAAAAGGATAACTGTAATTACAATGGTAAATACATTGTTGAATGTGACTCATATAAAGACAATGGTTTAACATACTCTTTCTGGCTTTTGGATAAAAGAACACTAAGGGAGAGATACATGATTTTGCACCATGTGTCATCTTTGTAAAGTATGTGGCACAGACTGGCCTGTGACATGCAAGAAAGACCCATTTCATGGAAAATTGAAAAACATATTTGCAATAATGACAAATTTAAAAGATATACACGTGAGGTTAGGAAGTGAGTGCCAACAATGTGTAGTGAGTAGAGAAGGGTGAGTGGAATGATGTGTGATAGAAAGGGATCTGCAAAATGGTAGTGAAACAAGTTATGTTATTTCTTGGAGGCAGTGTTGCTGACAAAAAGATTGGAAGCAGAGTTGAGATTTTGTGATTTTCATTGGGTGAGACGAAGATATATAGGATTATAAATTAGCATATTAGTTGGACAGTGCATGAGAGATGTGATCAAAATGGTTTAGACGTGCACAGAGAAAGGATGCGAGTTATGTCAGAAGGATACTGAGAATGGAGCCAACATGCAGGAGAAGAGGAGGTTAATGGATGCAGTGAGGGAGGCCATACAGATAGTTGGTTTGATGAAGAAAGATGCATTGTACAGAGTGTGATGGAGACTATAGTGTTTCCAATTGATCAAGACACTTAGTGTGGCGGGCAGGATTACCGGATATGTCACATCATCACCTTTGCCCTCTGTCTCTCAAATTGTTAACTATTAACTACTTTTAGATGAGTTTCAAATACTCTGTGTACATTTAAGGATATGATAAAACCATATATTTCTAAGAATTATTCGTTTTCTGAGGACATAACAATGAGTTTCTATACATCCCTATGAGTTGTGGCAGAGTTGCTTGTGTGATGTTGTCAAGTAGGATGACCCTGGTCACCATGCCACACCTTGCTCCATAGGCCATGGTCATTCATTCATACATTTGAGGTCATTCACCATGGAAGCTTCCCCTATCATTCACTCACTTTTTCTCACAACCAAGCCAAGGAAATTATATACAGCTTAAATAGATATTTCTTAAAAAGAAGGCTAATAGAGGGTGAGCGAGAAGTATTATTTATAGTAGCTGGCAGGGGTGAAGTGGCAGCAAAGGTAGAAGTCATAACACCCAACCAAAGTGACCACACGTAAAACTACTTGATAAATTAGAAAGACTAGTGATCTGCTGTTGTAACCCTTAATGGGAATAACCAAAGCAGGAAGAACAAAATATAAATGTAAAACTTGAGATGACAGTGAAACTAAATTCATTATGATGTCAAAAGCAAACTCATTGTATATCATATGACTTATGAAATATAATAAATTAACAATAGCTTCCTTTCCAGGTTGTATCGACATCATCTGATGAAGAAATTGAGCGTGAGGAGAACGTTCAGGTGGTACTGAGTGGTGTAGACACCCTCAAGCTGGATGATCACATCTCCCATACAGACAATCATGAAAAATACATTGAGGTAAGGAATTGTCTCTACTTTGTGTGTGTGTGTGTGTGTGATGAGGACAAATAACTGACTATGCTGTGAGAGTACTAGTGTGGTATGGGAGGATTGGTCCTTTCTCCCCAAGAGGTAAAGATACAAGGGAATATTTGTATATGTATTTATGTTGATGCCTTGTCTTGGCTGCCCCTTTTTAAGAAGGATATAAGCCAGTTATGTAGATAGATAGTCATCATATCATTAAGTAACTTCCTTTCAGTTTTCATTCTCTATAAAATGTTTATGAAATAGATAGCCAGATAATATATATACATTAAACCTTAACCACCTAGAGACGATGGGTGAGAATGAGGTGACAAGAAGAATGTACAAGAGTGGGCTGGATGTTGTAAGTGCAAGATGATAACTCCCTTGAAATGATGGGAGGACAAAGTGTTGGACCACTTTACAGAGAGAGAAAGAGAGAGAGAGAGAGAGAGAGAGAGAGAGAGAGAGAGAGAGAGAGAGAGAGAGAGAGAGAGAGAGAGAGAGAGAGAGAGAGAGAGAGAGAGAGAGAGAGAGAGTGATGAAGTAAAAAAAACTGAAATATACAAGAATGAGATAGTGTAGACTGAAGCAAATGGAGAAAATTCTTTCCTGCCTATCTACCTGAGGGGGATTGTAAGAAGCAGTCATCATAATACGTGGACTATCATGTTAAAGTATTGGAAATAGAGATAAGGTGAGAGAGAGAGAGAGAGAGAGAGAGAGAGAGAGAGAGAGAGAGAGAGAGAGAGAGAGAGAGAGAGAGAGAGAGAGAGAGAGAGAGAGAGAGAGGGAGAGAGAGAGAGTTAGAGAGTTAGAGAGAGAGAGGACTGGAGGGTGCAGTAATGAGGTACATGGACAAGAGTAAGTGGAGATTCATCTGCTGTAGACTTTTTCTCATCTAATTCTTTCATGATTTCCTTTATCTCTTCTCTACTAATCTTCATTTCCCAAATCTCATTTTTTTCTTTCGTCTCTGTGGTTTTTTAAATTAAGATTGTTATAAATCTTGTTTAATATAACATAACATAACATAACATAACATAACATAGCATAGTGTAGTTTTTTGAGTGAGTTATGTGAAAGGGCATGGCATTGATTATTAATTTGATCTGTCTGCCAAGTCATAATAGTTAAAGTTTTCTAAGAGAAGATATTGCTACTTGTATGGATGAAATTTTTGATGCAGTTTGTCAGGCTAAACATTTGAGTTTTTTCTTTTTCAGGATGTTGCTAATAGCAACACTGGCACTAAAGACTCAGAGACTTGCATCATCAACGGCCTCACTCAGGGGGATCGACTTAACCAGCTGAAGGCCTCTCGGACTCACTCCAGATCTGCTACCACCGGACGTGTTCAGTAAGTTCCTTACTAAAGCTTCCAAATGGGTGATTGGTGTAAATATGTAAACAGCAAATTATACATAACATTGAGCTTGTTAAAAAAAATCAATAAATATGAAGGACAGTATAACTTTCAATATGGCACCTCAAGAACTAGTAAGATTTTGAAAATTGATAATTATTCTCAGGAACCCAAGATGATTTTACCAAGCTTTATAGATACTAACATACACAGTCAATCCGAGTGTTTAGTTTGGGCTAGACAGATAAATTGACTGGGAGATAAATTGGTCCTTTTTATGTGTATCTAAATGAATGGAAAGTGAAATGTTATGTCTAAGTAGACATTCAGTGCATCAATATTCTATTCTTCAGCTCCAATCAATCAAACAATGTAGTGTGTATAGGAAAATATATGGTTTTATTAAGGTTATTTATTATGTCTGTGATGGACAATAATGAATAGAAACATAAATAGTGGTAGTGTTTTTGTTGATTGTAGATCTTTGTTTTATGAAGCATAGATGAAACACAGTTCAACATTATGGAGATATGAAGATTTTACTTGTTTGACAGATTATCCCATTTAACTTATGCATTCATACTCTTCCTTTTAGAACAAAACACTGCAAACATGTTTAGGCGCCCTGTACCACAGCAGGGCAGCCTTCATATTAATGAGGTTACTGTTCATGAATTTGGCGATTCATGAATTTATATAATTTGAAAAGAGGAAATTAAAAGCTGGAAACTTTACAAGTCTTGTATGATCATGGAGCTCATCAGTGATGCCATTTTGAAGATATTAGTTTTGCCAAGCCATGAAGGTTATGAAATTTTTATCCATATACCTTGCTAACGTCTCCCCAAAAGGTGGGTAGCCAAGATAAGGTGTTTAGGGTTTGGAGAGACATTACTCTCCCCTCTGTCCCCTGTCTTGTCGTAGGATGAAACACAGAACAGGGACTTCCCAGATCCCTCACTGTCCCTTTTGCTCACCTTTTATCACCTGCAGGGAACACGGTGGTAGTACTCTTGCAGCTTCCACTGAAAAGAAGTTAGAGACTTGAATGTAGTTAGTAGAGTTTTTAGAGTGAGATTCAAGAAACTTGGAATAGAGTGATCCAGAAGGGCCTCTGAAATCCAGGCCTGTGTAGGGAGGCTGCTAGAAACTGTGGTTTCTGCCATTAAGTTAAGGCCACACATGCGATCATGTAAGGAGCCTTTCAAAATATTGCTGATGGCAATATTGAAACCAGGCTGCAAACCTTTGACCTCAGTTTCCACTATTTCTCACACCATATGAATAATTGAACTTCCTTTGATCTGCCCTCTCAAACAACCCATGTTAGTTTCCAGCAATATCTATGACTTCTAATTCTCATTCTTTCTAACCTTTTTAATCCAGTAACCATTTGCAGGCACTTCATTCCAAGAACACCTATCCTGCTTATGAAACTCATATTTAAAGTCCATGCCTTACAGCCATATGAAACAGCTGCTATATCAGTCCTCGCAAATATTTCTGATTTTTCCTCGAAAGTTTCAATCTTCTCTCTTCAAACACCTTCCTTAAAGGCCACACAACCCTTGTTCTTTCCCCCGCCCTGTGGTTTTTTTTTGCTTCCATTGATTCTATTGCATCAGTGTTAACACGGAAATAACTAAAAAGGACACTTATTCCAGTGTTTAATATATAGTTATTTCATCACTTAGACTGTCATCCATACTACACTTCATAATTTAGTTTGTTGCGACCTTCACTGCCAATTTCTTCCTTGTATACCTATATTATACATCAGGCTGACATACCCCTAAAGGTAGCTGAGATAAAGCACACACACACACACATACACACACACACACACACACACACACACACACACACACACACACACACACACACACACACACACACACACACACACACACACACACACACACACACACGGTCCGCTAGCGTAGTGGTTAGCGCACTCAGCTCACAACTGAGGGGGCCAGGGTTCGATCCCCTGGGCGGACGGAGATGATTTGGGTGTGTCTCCTTTCACGTGTAGCCCCTGTTCACCTAGCAGTGAGTAGGTACGGGATGTAAATCGAGGAGTTGTGACCTTGTTGTCCCGGTGTGTTGTGTGTGAGTGGTCTTGGTCTAACCCAAAGATTGGTCAGTATGAGCTCTGAGCTCTTTCCATAGGGGGACGGCCGGCTGTCTCGAGAGACCAGCAGCAGACTGTACAGTGAATTACACACACCCACCCACACACACACACACACACACACACACACACACACACACACACACACACACACACAAATTCCTAAAACCAAAGTTGAAAGATACCTAGGTGTGATTATTCAAGACAACCTGTTGCCAGAGAAACATGATAAAGATAACAGGAGAGGAATAAAACCTACTTAGGAAAACTAGAATACATCTGTATATAGGTGAAATGATAAAGAAAATTATTGTATCAATGATTCATTCAAAGTTGGAATATGCATCAATTGTAAGGTCACTTCATAAGAAAAAAGATGTAAGGAAGATTGAAAGAATACAAAGGGAAGCAACCAAGATGGCTCCGAACTTGAGAGATTTAACATACGAGGAAAGACTTTCAAAAGTGAAACTACCAACTTTGGAAAGAAGAGAAAGAGGTGATCTAATAGCATTATATCGAGCCTCAAAGTACCTTGAAAAAGTTGACAAAAAGGCTCTGTATGTTTGGGATTCAAGAAATACGAGAGGAAAAGGTAAAAAGATGAAGAAAACCACAGGTAGGAGAGACATAAAGAAATCAGTTTTCTGTATAGATGCACTGAAACCTGGAATAGCCTGAATATGGAAGTGGCACATGCAAGAAATATCAAGTAATTCAAGGCCAAGCTGGATAACTGTAGATATGGAAACGGGACAGCATGAGCATGGGTCTTTACCTGTATATCACAACTAGGTAAATACACACACACACACACACACACACACACACATGTAAATGACATGACGAAGGAGTAAGCAGTTACATAAGTCTGTTTGCAGATGATGCAAAATTATTCAGGAAGATAAGAAACCAAAAGGATCGTGAAGAGTTTCAGAATGATATAATCAAGATATATGAATGGGGCAAGACATGGAAAAAAAAATTTAATTCCCCCCAAAATGTAATGTATTGGAAATGGGAAAGAATGCAATGAGATCCACATGGACATACAAATTAGGACAATACTATAACAATAGAAAAAGAATAGAGTGATTTGCGAGTGGTAATACAGGACAGCTTATCACCAGAGAAACATATATACAAAATACAACGTTTGGTATAGAATAAAAAGTTGGCTTTTCACTTCCTAGATAAAGATGTGACTAGAAGACTAACTTCTTTGATGATCAAAACAAAACTAAAATACGTAGAAATTATTTAGTCTCCTCACAAGAAAATTACATGTGACAAAATTGGAAAGAATACAAAGAATAGCAACTAAGATGGTGCCAGTGTGGAAGATCTAACATACGAGGAAGGATTAAAAAAAAAAAATTAAACTGACAACACTTGTAGAGAGAAGTGAAAGAGGAGACTTTATTACAATATATAAATTGCTAAAAGGAATTTGCCTGAATGACACAAAAAAGTTAAGTTTTTTCCACAGAAGTATATATCCTTGGAATGGACTAAAAGAAGAGGTGATATGTATATTATGAATAGCTCTGATCAGAGAACAGACACCTGTGGAACACCATTAGTGACCTGTCAACAATCCAAGTTGATTCCATTGATAACGACTATATTTTATTGGTTAGCCAATTTGCACATTATCTATCATCCCAAGCTGCTTGACGTTTTTAACTTTAACTTGTTACAAGGAAGTTTTTCAAATGCCTTATGAAAATGAAAATAGAGAATGTCTAAAGATAAAATATGTTGCAATAAAAGAGCCCCTTATAAAATATTAACAAGATTATAGGGATAGGGAGATTGGAAGCTCTTCTGATGTGGCCATTCCTTTGGGAGGATGTTTTAGGAAGGAACAAGATATCAGAGACTATAATATAGAATAGAATGGAATAGGATTAGATAAGTGTTAACCTTATACTTCAAGCCATGCTGTGAGTCTGATCGGTAAAGTACATTCAAGGTAACAGCAATTTTGTCTAATAATGCTTTTGAGCATTTTGCTGACTATTAGTGTCAAGCTGATGGGCATGTAATTCCAGGGTGTATTTCTGTCACCTTTTTCAAAGATTAGGTAGATATTGGCTGTCTTTGTGTTGGTAAACATTTTGTCATAGGGATTTTTTGTTTTAATAATTTTGGGATATTTATTGTTAAGCCTTGAACTTATACTTGTTTTCATATTGTTAAGTGTATTCAGGATTTCTTCAGTAGTTATTTCAAAGTTTTGCAGTGTATGCTTGTAGCTAGTAGCATCATTAGCATTAATATCATAATCAGTGTTATCACCAGCTAAAGTAGTATTGAAGACTGAACTAAGTATTCATTCAGCATTCTTGGTATGCCTTGATCATCTGTCACGAAATTGGCAGAGTGGTATGTGAATGGGAACCGTTTTTAACCCAGAAACCCTGGACTACTTCGCTGAGCAGTCTACACTTTGGCAGCCTCCACTGCCAACAGGTGAAATAGGCTATTTTGATAATAGAAATTATATAACTTGTCAACAAACTTCACCCTATGTTCTGAGGACGAGGAAGGTTCATTATACAACGAGGAAGGCTAATGAGATCGGGGAATTACAAAACTAATTTTAAGAAACAGAAAATCAGTTTTGGAAGGAAATGATTACTACTGTTTGGAGAGTGAGAAACTTTATCTTAGAGATGATCTTACATTCAAATGGATAGGTATTAGAGGGCAAGACTGCAGTGAAATGAGTGTTTGGTATGTGTTTGAAGGATAATTAAATGAGAATAATGAGAAACAGATAGTAATTAATTGCTTGGATGAGGCAGTAGTTGCAAGCCTAGATCCTCCTTTTCCTGTTCACTTAACGCTTAAACTATATGCTTACATAAATTGCAGTGTGTGTTGTTACTTTATATACTTACATAAATAACAGTGTGTATGGTTGCTTACTGCATGATAGTTAAAAAAAAAATGTGTATGGTTCTGCCTAGCAATGCCATATTGGATGTCAGAGAACATCTCCAGTTATTTATGCCTTTTTGTTTTTCACATTTTTCATACATCTTTCCTTTCTTTCCAAGCCTTGCAGAAGACAGATTTGTCACACACACACAGTAGGCTTGAAATTTTGTCACAGAGTAGATTTGAAAATTCCAGGAAATATAATATGTATTCTACCACATGCCCAACATGAGGTAGTGATGTTGATGCT
>JAPQNM010000045.1:2590631-2595631 GCA_029783475.1 Metacarcinus magister | reverse complement strand
ATTTTCTTGCTGACCTTATGTAGCTTTATAATGGCAGTGCTTTCCTTATACATGTCTTCTAATATCTTCACATATATTTTCTCTTCTCCTTGTAGCCTGAATGCTTTCATGACTGCTGAAGTTTCTAGTGTGTCAAAGGCTTTTTCATAGTCTATGAAAGGCATGCATGGCTTAGTGTATTCTGCATATTTTTCAATTACTTGATTAAAAACCTGGATGTTGTCAGTTGTTGAATAATCACTGCAGAATCCTGTTTACTCTCTTGGCTGGTTTAGTCCAGTGTTGTTCTAGTCCTATTAATGAGCATTTTTGTATAAAGCTTATATACTATATATAGACACGAGGCTTATTGGACGATAGTTTTTTCTGGTATTTGATGTCTCCTTTTTGTGAATTGGTATTATTATAAAATTTTTTCCAAGTACTTGGTATGGTGCAGTTTTGTAAGCATTTCGTAAAAAGTACTGCGATTTTGTCTAGTAAAAAACTGCCTGCATCCTTGATTCGGCCAATTGATAAGCCATCTGCACCTCCTGCTTTGCCTCTGCTCATTCCTTTTAATGCTTTCTTCATCTCACTCATGTTTACACAGGGTACTTCAATGTTCATAGTTTCCATACTGCAATCTTCGGTTTGCCTATCATTACTGCTATGCAATTTATATATATATATATATATATATATATATATATATATATATATATATATATTTATATATATATGTATATATATATATATATATATATATATATATATTATATTTATATATATATATATATATATATATATATATATATATATATATATATATATATATACACACACATACATACATACATACATACATACATACATACATACACTTACCAACCTTGAAGTGGGTAGCCAAGACAAGGTGATTAAGGTTTAGGGAGACATACTACTCTGCTCTCTTCCTATGCAACTTGTCTTTTTGTAGTTGGGAATGCAAAGGAATGGCCTCCCAGATTCCTAGCTCCATCCCTTTGGTCACCTTTAATGACCCGTATGGAATACGGTGGTACTATTCTTGCAGCCTCTACCACAGGGCTGCATAGATCTATCTATCTGTATACTATCTATCTATCTGTATACTAAACTGACATCCCTATATAGGGTGGCAACTGAGACATGCATACATAGACTAATATATATATATATATATATATATATATATATATATATATATATATATATATATTTATATTTATATTTATATATATATATATATATATATATATATATATATATATAAATATATATATATATATATATATATATATATATATATATATATTTATATATATATATATATATATATATATATATATATATATATATATATATAAATATATATATATATATATATATATATATATATATATATATATATATTTATGTATGTATTAATCTAGTTGTATTTACCTAGTTGTAGTATAGAGGGCCTGAGCAACACTGCAGTGTGGTCCTGTCTCTGTATTTATATTTGTCCAGTTTTTCCTTCAGTTGATGTACATTCTTTGCCATTATCACCTCCTCCTTCAGCCCACTCCAAGTATCTATACTTCTCTATATCTAGCCTCTCCTTTTCTTTTCATTATTTGATATTTTCTATCTGTTTCTTCCAGGTTGTTCATCAATTTATATATTGTAATTATGTCTCGCCTTTCTCTTCTTTCTTTTAGTGTAGTCAGTTACATTTTTTTTAATCTTTCCTCATGTGTTAAGTCTTTTAAATCTGGCACCATCTTTATTGCTATTCTCTGTATTCCCTCCAATTTCAACACAAGCTTTTCCTTTTGCGGGGACCATATTACTTCTGCATATTCGTATGCATACGTGTATATGTTTACCTAGTTGTAAATACACACACATGCATGCGAATATATATATATATATATATATATATTCTCTTATTTTTAATTTAAAAAAATTTTTCATTTGCCTTCTTTCATTTTTCTTTATTGACCTTCATTCTTTTCCTTTGAATTTGTTAGAAATGACACAGGATGTGCTTCACTCTTAGATATTTATCAATAAAATGTGCAAAATTATATATAAAGGACCATTCTCTCCCAGTCATAGTTTAAACTTTATTACATTAGATATAAGAACATAAGAACTCAAGAATCTTTGGTTGTCCATACTCTTCAAGTTGTTTAAATCTTTTGATCAGGAAGTTAAAATAACATAATATATTTTTCACTTGTAGTAAATATTCATGTTACTAACCAAAAATGTTGAGTGTATACAAGAGATAACTAGTAATATGAGAGGACAAAAATAGAATACCTCAGTTACTGTGAACATTCCAAAAATGAAGCCGCCATATATGAAGTATTATTTACATGAAAATGATAATTGTTTGGTAGATAGATTTTAAAAATTTTATTTTATTTTATTTATTTATTTATTTTTTTATACAATGGATAGTGTATAAACTTTAAGGTAGGTATCAAGTTAAAATGATACATTGAAGTTTGAATGATTTATTGATTTGTTTACTTTGTTATCAGTACTGATTGTGCTGACAATTACAAATCATAAGTTTCATAACGAGAAGTGTTCCATTTATTTAAGATGAGTACTGTGCCCATCACTGATTTAACATTGTTTTTGTGAAGTGAGGTATTGACAAGGGATTAAGTGTGATATCCTTAACCTTGGATCATTTGGTTTCATGTGTTTATGTTACAGTTGTAGTGTACTTTTCTTTTATTCATTAAGCATGTTGATCTGAGCATGACCTTCATCTTTTAGCTTTAGTTTCTGGTTTGCTACATTTGCCTCCATAGTCTTTCTTCTTGGTGTATATTTTATTCTGTTGATGTCTTTTTTTCTTATTTCATATCCCTAATTATGGATTTTTCAGATATTCTATATTGCAGTATCATATTTCAGTCAAATAACTTGGAATTACTGCATACTGTATCATAAAATGTGTATTTAAAATCATGCATTATGAAAATTTAATGTAAAACCGTATTTATCATTGAGCTCTGTATAATGGTACATGAAGACAAAAAAATTTTAAGCCAGTAACAGTCAAGTTAAGTAATCTTAAACCAATGATAATACATTAGTATGAAGGCGTGTTCTATCAGAAATTAAGGTTCTCTGTAGAAGAAAGGAGCAGAAGTGTGCTTCACAATTATGAGCTTTGATGTTTATAAGTTGCATTGGAATCTTATACATTATGATATGACATTGCATCAAGATAAACGTTAGTTTCACAAGATGTATATTAATTTGGAGAACTGATAAATTGAGTCTTATGACCTTAGCAGATATCAATGGTGCATGACTTTAATATCAGGAATACAACGTTATTGTTACAGCCTTGAGGATAAAGCCCACGTGCGTACAAAGTCCACGCCCTTGGGCAGTGGCAGTGGTGGTGGTAGTAGTGGGCGGGAGGCAGTGTTGTCACCACTGAAGGCTGGCAAAGTGTCCACCCTTACTTCAGCTCACCGGGACACATCACGTAGACCCATAAGAACCACCACCACAGCCACAACTAAAAGGTGAGAATGTTGACATAGGACAATTGAGCATAACTTACAGGATGTAGCTTCACCATGCTCACATATAATCTCACTTTTGTGTCTTATAGGAATACCTAGTGGTCTGATGGAGACAACTATAATTTATTCCAGAGGAGGAAAAGATCATGAATGTGAAGTTTTTATAATATTGAAGAACATAACTTTTGTCTGAAGTTGTGTAATTCTAGTTGTATGAATATTGGTGGGATATTACAGTCATTTGACTGAAAATATCAGGGTTTTTATTTTTTTATTATAATTATTTTTTTTATTTTTCATTTTTATGAAGTCAGTAATCTGACATTTCAAGATGTATGGTGGTTAATCAAAATTTATGAATTATATTGTATGTGACATAATTACAGTAAGACTTCTTTGTCTTCTTTTGTGCAAGACATGCATGGCTGTTAGGATCAGTGTACCGGGGATCTGGCCATCGAGGGAGCAAGGCACGTGGAATGGTTCATTCCCCAAGGTCCACACACAACTCTGTCTCTTCAATGGGAGCCAATCAAGGCTCTAACAGTCACTCTTTATCTCAAAGCTTGCCAAGAAAAAGTCACATAACTTCTTCAACATCTTGTACCCCTCTTGCAAAGACAACAATACATGGCTCTTTTACATCATCTTCTAAAGTTTCTCTTACTTCTGGATCTTCCTGCCTTTCTTCCTCTTATTCAGGTGACAATCAGTATCATAGATCCAGCAACACAACTTGTACAAGACACTCTTCAAATACAGTGGACAATGGCAATATTGGGGAGAATCCTCAGATAGAAAATAACAATTTTGAACAACATGAGCAAGACAGTGGCGGGTTAGACCTCAGAGGAGATGAAAGCTGTAGGAATCAAAGTTCTGGTGCTGCAAGCCGCTCCCGACTTCCCTCTTCATCGTCATCCTCCGCCATACACACCAAACTTCCAGTCTATCGCGTAGTAAAGGGAATAACAAATAGTAATCAACTTTTTCACTACTGTTTCTCTCCTGTGTAAGTTAGATGTTTAGTTACTAGTGATTTCTTTTTGAGCATGTCTATACACTTATTTTTTTCAGGTTTGGCCAAGTTTCTTTTGCTGCATCTGCACATTTCCATATATTTGGTTTGAATGTCTTTCAGAATGGAAATCGAAATGCTCATTTTACCTGGCTTCTTTATTCTCTTCTTGGAGTGTTAATTTACTTTTGAGCATGATTCTTATTGTAGTTGTGCTTTCATGATCTGTATGGGCATGTTATTTCATAGTATGAATGCTATAGTGTATTCCAGGTAAAGTGATTCACATGAGCACATTTTCATGATGAAAGACAAGCAAAGATTTCAGCCAAGAGATTTTCAGATACTTCTTATTTATAGTTTTGTTTTTGGATTTGCAAGAGTAGTTTTGGTTAAAGATTTAAAATGCTAGAGAAAAGTAGCTTATTTTTAGATGCATC
>JAPQNM010000045.1:2575631-2578131 GCA_029783475.1 Metacarcinus magister | reverse complement strand
CGTTTATATCTCCAAATGAACATTACATTAATTAATGAATTAATGCATAAGGTGATGATTAGCAAAGTTTTCCTCATTCACTCAGAATGCATAAGTTCATTAGTTTGTTGATTTTGTTGGAAGAAACAAAAGGGTGAATATGCACTTAGACTCTTTAGGTTACATACACAACTGCTGAACAAATTCTGAACAAATTGAGTTTTATCTATTGATCATATTGAAAGGCATTATTCTTCTTGTTTGTCATATAGTCAGATGAAAGTAAATGAAGCATCGATCACCATCATAATTCAAGTAAAACCCTTCAGACTTCCTGATACCATATATCAGGTTTTTTTTTCTCAGTAAAGTTTTGTTGAATTTGCAAGATGTTAATGACTCAGGGATGTATTCTGTCCCCATCACGAGGCAAGTCCTTATTAGTAACACTTAATGATAACCTATGATTTATATAACCACTCCATTTTCTAGCTAATATATATATATATATATATATATATATATATATATATATATATATATATATATATATATATATATATATATATATATATATATATATACTGTATCAACAGGGATGCTCGCAGCCTATGTTAATCTCAAAAAAGTGTTTGATTCAGTGTATTGCAAGGCACTTTGGGATCTTCTGCGCCTCTGCGGAATTCCTGCAGGGATTATTAGTCTACTATCTGGCCTGTACTCCGGGACTGAGAGTGCTGTGAAGTGTGGCGGGGGCGTGTCAAGCTTCTTTCCTGTGCATACGGGAGTGAGGCAGGGATGTGTCCTTACTCCATCACTTTTCAATACTTGTATGGACTGGGTACTGGGCAGAGTTGTGGACCAAAGTCACTGTGGAGCATCTGTCAGCAACACCAAGATCACTGATCTTGGTATTGCTGACGATGTAGTAATCTTTGCTGAGTCACTGGAGGTTCTGGTGATGACTCTTGAAGCACTGCGCGAGGAGGCAAAGCCTTTAGGACTTCAGGTTTCCTGGCCCAAGACTAAGGTTCAGGTGTTTGGTGGCTTGCTAAATGAAACAGTACAGTCTATTCATGAGTGTGGTGAGGATATTGATATCTTAGACAGCTTCACATACCTTGGTAGTGTAGTCCATAACAATGGTGGGCATGTCAAGAAGTCTTACGGCAAACTGGCTTGGCCCATGGTGTTATGGACTCAGCACGAGTATTTGGCATTGTCGGTACCTGTGCAGAAGGACAAAGATTTGAATCTTTAAGTCGCTGATGATCCCTGTCTTACTGTATGGCTGTGAGACATGGACACTGAACACCGATCTGTTGTCTTTGATATTAAATACCTTTTCAGTATCATGGGGTATTGCTGGAATGACTTAGTGTCAAATCAGCGACTGCTCCGTGAGACTGAATCAAGGCCTATTACCAGCATAGTCCACCAACATCAACTCTGGCTATATGGGCATGTTGCAGGTTACCTAGAAGCTGATCCTGCTTCTCAGGTTGTCTCTGAAAGGGATAACCCGGAGTGGAGGAGGCCAAGGGGGCGCCCACAAAGTTCATGGCTGGGGCAAGTCAATGCTTCCTGCTGGGAGTTAATTGGTATGGGAAGGGGGCTTGCATGGTGTGATTGGCGGGGCTGGTGTTGGAGGGCTGGTTAGGCGACGCGCCCCTTGGTGTATGGCCCCAATGATTGATTAATTGATATATATATATATATATATATATATATATATATATATATATATATATATATATATATATATATATATATATATATATATATATATACACTCAACCTTTGATTCAACAGACCTCCATTCAATTCAATTCAATTCGGATTTAACGGATTCCATATACTAACAGACAGGCAGACAGAATCATTCAAAACATGTGTGTGTGTGTATGTATATATTATATATATATATATATATATATATATATATATATATATATATATATATATATATATATCTATATCTATATCTATATCTATGTATGTATGTATGTATGTATGTATGTATGTATGTATGTATGTATGTATGTATGTATGTATGTATGTATATATATATATATATATATATATATATATATATATATATATATATATATATATATATATATATATATATATATACATATACATATACAGCATTGTCCTGGCTTAGTGTCATGGATAGGTTCCTGGAAAGTGTGACTTTTAATTAAGCATCTTTAAACGAAACCAATTTTATCATAGCATAGGCCTAATGATATAAACAAAAATTACATTCCTACGGTACATTTCTGGTAAAAAAAATCACCAAACTTCTAAGTAAAGAGCTAAAATGCTTCAAATATTAAACATTTAAATAGATTTATGTTAAACACACAGTTAAGAAAGATTAATAAAAACAAACAGGATAGTTATTTATTCCATTAATAATTAATCAGTGAGTGACAGTGGTTGTAGTTGTCTTCCGTCTTCCATTGTCCATTGTTTGTAAACATGACTGTGTGGAGGAGACATCCACCATGAGGAA
>JAPQNM010000045.1:2508131-2570631 GCA_029783475.1 Metacarcinus magister | reverse complement strand
AGGGAGTGCAGCAAGAATGAGAGCGAGTAAATATGATGTGTTGCGAGAGATATGGAAGAGTGGCTGTTCCGAGTGTTATGTATGGTATGGAAGTGATTGCATGGAGTGAAAAGGAGATAGACAAATTGGAAGTAGGGCAGAATAGAGTCGCAAGAATGACACTGAATGCACCAAGGTATGCATCTGTAGAAGCATTGAGAGGTGACATGGGATGGAGTACGTTTAGGGAGAGAGATAAAGGCAACCTTGAGATATCAAGTTAGGCTGGAACGAATGGAGAATACAAGAATTGCACGAAAGATGTATTTGTGGAATGTAAGGAGCAGTAAGTAGGAGAAGAAGAGTACGAATATAGTAGACAGGAGTGGCATGCTGGTTATGTGGGTGCATAGATTTTTTGAAGCGAGAGAAAGGGTGTATGAATGGAAGGTGATGAACAGAAGTAGAGAAGGGTTAGAGTGGGATGTGAGAAAGTGAAAAAGTGTGATAGACAAAATAGTGAAAGGTGTGGGACTGAGTAAGTGGAAGACTGAGATGGAACGAAAGAAGACTTTGGAGACATGGGAGAGGATGAGACGGTCGAGCTTGTAGTACTGGAATGTGAGAAGTATGACCGTGACATAATGGAAATGATGCGTGTGATTCTAACAGAAATGGGACGTGAAATGAATGAAGTGATTGCAAAAACTGGAAGAGAATGGATGGTGTTGTTGCTGGGACTGTGTGGGGAGACAAGTGGACGGATGATTGATGTGGTGAAAGAGGTTCTGGAGAAAATGTGGTATGCGAGATCTAGGAACTAGGGCGTGTAATTAGAGTATGCATCATTAGTTTTCTTTTTTTTTTCTGTGTACTTTTAATAATTTTTTTCCCCCCTCACAGGAGCTGCCAATACAAAGGCCTGACTTGAGGGAAACTTCAAGTCACCTCTGACATCAAGATCAAGATCAAGATCGTCAGCTGAGCGTCCCGCCATTCTTGACACACACAACACCACTGGTGGACCTACATCCCCTGCCGTGCCCTTGACACTGCCATCACCAGACTCCGAATTGGACACAGCCGCCTAAGCTCGCACCTACACAAGCTGGGCATGACAGACAACCTTCACTGCCCGTTAGTCAATATTTTCAGGAAATTAGTGGATTTAGGGGAGGTTCCTTCAAAGTGGAGGCAAGCAAATGTAGTTCCTATTTTTAAAAAGGGAAATAGAGCATTGATGTCTAATTACCGACCCGTCAGTCTAACTTCAATTGTAGGTAAATTACTAGAGTCTATTATTGCAAATAAGATCAGAGGGCATTTGGAAAAGTTTAGTTTAATAAATGATTCACAACATGGATTCAGTAAGGGTAGGTCATGTCTCACTAACTTATTAACTTTTTATAGGAATGTTTATGAGGCAGTTGATAAGGATGATAATTATGACATTATATATCTTGATTTCAGTAAAGCGTTTGATAAGGTTCCGCATGATAGACTATTAAGTAAGGTTAGAGCTCATGGGATTGATGGGAAAGTTCTTCGCTGGATTAGGTCATGGTTAAGCAATAGGCAGCAAAGGGTTACAATTAATGGTTCTAAGTCTAATTGGGGAGGAGTAACAAGTGGAGTGCCACAGGGATCTGTATTAGGGCCATTATTATTCATAATATACATTAACGACTTAGATAATGGGATTAGTAGTGTTATTAGTAAATTTGCTGACGATTCAAAGATAGGTAGGATTATTAGATCAGAGACTGATGTAGAGGACTTACAGGGGGACTTAGATAGGCTAAACGAGTGGGTGGTTAAGTGGCAGATGGATTTTAATATAGATAAGTGTAAAGTAATGAATATTGGAAGGGAAAACCCTCAAAACAGGTACAAAATAAACAGGATAATGCTCAATAGGTCAGAATGTGAGAGGGATTTGGGTGTACAGGTAAGCTCAGACCTCCGTCCCAGAAAACAGTGTATTGAGGCTAGAAATAGGGCCAATAGGTTGTTAGGATTCATTACTAGGAGTGTTAAAAGTAGAAGTGCTGAGGTTATTTTGAAGTTGTATTTAGCGTTAGTCAGACCTCACCTAGACTATGCAGTACAGTTTTGGTCACCGTATTATAGAATGGATATAATTTTGTTAGAATCAGTGCAGAGAAGGATGACCAAAATGATAGAAGGGATTCGTAATTTCAGCTATGAAAGGAGACTAAAACACTTGAAATTGCACTCACTGGAGAGACGTAGAGTAAGGGGCGATCTGATTGAAGTATTCAAGTGGGTAAAGGGTTTTAATAAGGGGGATGTAGAAAAAGTTCTTACGATTAGTAGTCAGGATAGAACAAGAAACAACGGGTTCAAACTAGAAAAATGTAGATTTAATAAAGAAATAGGCAGAAATTGGTTCACAAATAGGGTGGTAGATGATTGGAACAGACTGAGTCAGCGGGTAGTTAGTGCACAGACAATAGGGAGTTTTAAGAGAAGACTAGACGACTTCATGGATAGGGATGAGAGGTGGGTGTAGGTAATAGGGGGGTTAAGTTAAACAGGAACTACCTAGTGCAGGCCTCAGGGCCTTTTGTAGCTTCCTTAATTTCTTGTGTTCTTGTGTTCTTGTGTTGGTTCCCTACACAACCAGACACTCCAGAACACCTACTACACTGTCCTCGCCACACTCCTCCACTCACTGTCGTCTCTCTACCTCTGCAGAACAACAATAATTCACCTCTTAGGTGGCTCTCAAGACCCAGGCCTGGCCTTCAAAGTACTCAAATACACCATGACCTTCCTCCAGAGGACAGGTCAACTCAACAGGATCTGATCCACTTACTCATCTGCAACCTGCACTTTAAGGGCACTAGAAGCTGTGGCACCACAGCCTGCACGGCCAAAGCAAATTCCCAAGAAGAAAAAGAAGCTATCCTTGGACTGTCAAGTTTTTTGTACGAAAATGAATGAAGAGAATAATGCTACAGAAGGAGAAATATTTCAAACCTTTGAATTATCCGATGGATTTCGATCTGTCACAATTATCGTATCAAAAGAAGAAGAAGAAAGAATTCACAAAGGTAAGTCCATATCTTTCTCAAGATTAAAATGCAATATTCCCAATGGTAAGGCAGTATTTCAGGTAAATATTCGTTTCCTTAACCAACCCTAACTAAACCTAATGTAACCTAGAAAAAAAAAATCAAATTTTTTCTGTAATTCAGCGACATAACAATTTGAGGTGATCTGAACAAGTATCTGAGGTTGAATTTGCATTGATTGATTGATTGATTAATTGATTGATGTTGTCTAGAGGATAATTCCTCAGAGCCGTAGTGTTCTACCGCTGCTGCCGGCCCCAGCATCCCTAAGCAATAGGGTTGCTTGGTCCGGTAAGGAGTTGGTGGGTGCCCTGCAGAAAGCTGTATAGCCTGGCACCGGTGGTCTGTCTGGCACAGTCCGCAGGTACCTATCCAAGTGAGACTTAAATTTGTCTACAGGGCACCCAGTGATGTCTCTAGTTTGTCTTGGGAGGTTGTTGAAGAGCTTGGGGCCGCTGTAGGGTAGGCTGCAGAGAGTGGTTAACGAACCGAATATTAACCGTATTTCAAGTGTCTATATGCACGACCGTCGTGCACATAAATTCTCATCAGCTATTAGCACGACTGTCGTTTTTTTATTAGGAATATATTGTGCATTATTACGTGAACTGGAGAAGTTAAATTTTCATATGGGCCAATAAGTTTTAGAAAAATAATCAACACTAGGCCTAATAATTTCTCAGCTTGGGTCTCTTAGCTGACCTAACATTACTACCGTATGAAATGATTGTTTGCATAACGTGAACAAAAGTGACATTTTTACTTACTTATATATGCAAGTACACGTGTATATAGCATCTGAAACAAACACTCGGGTGCTGTCTGTTCTAGATATTGATGTGGGAATTCTTTTCAGTGCTTTGACAGTTCGTTCCTCGGTGTGTCGGATACGATGTTTACTCATGTACAAGACGATCATGTATATATCTCCGCTATATAGAATAGTGCAAAATTTTTACATCTTCACTATAATGCACCTGCATGTAAACAGCACACTTCGTATAGATTTTGATCCATTTGAATGATTTTGATATTCATATGTCGCAAATGCATATATTGTAAGATATCACCATCACCCCCAACAAGCCTGGGGACCTGTGGGAATGCGGGGTTTTTGGGTGGACAAAATGCAGAGAGAACATTTGATATCTTCTAGGTAAATCTGCATAACTATGGCCACCCAGGACCCCCTGCCTAAGCTAACTTAAACTGAACTCATGTAATAACCTCTTAGCTGGGGGGGGGGCAAGCATTCCCAGACCCCGTTAACCTAACCTATCCTAGCCTAACCTAAACAGAACTCACTTAATAACCTCTTAGCTGGGGGGCAAGCAAAGATATTAAATGTTTTCTATGACCACAAATCTGAGGTGCCAGGAAGAAGGGTTTGTTTGTGACCATCAGTGCATTGCACGTTCATGAATAGGGAATTGTTAGGTTAGATTAGTGATTCTGGCAGCTTGTTTTTCCTGTAAATCACTGTTATTCATCTTCCCCACCCAAAAACCCCACATTCCCATGAAGACCCAGGCTTGTTGGGGGTGATGAAGATATTTTAGAATATATGGATTTGTGACGGAAATTATGTCAAAATCATTCAAAGTGTATCAAAATACTATACAAAAAGTGTGTTATTTAGATCCAAGTGCATTATTGGGAAGAAGTAAAAATTGACCTTTTCTATGAGTATAAATTTGAGGTTGGGGCAGGTGCACACGCCATTTTCTAACCTAACCAGGAAGCGCAAATCGGAAGTTGGGGCAGGTGCACACGCCATTTTCTAACCTAACCAGGAAGCGCAAATCGGAAGTTGGGGCAGGTGCACACGCCATTTTCTAACCTAACCAGGAAGCGCAAATCGGAAGTTGGGGCAGGTGCACACGCCATTTTCTAACCTAACCAGAAAGCGCAAATCGGAAGTTGGGGCAGGTGCACACGCCATTTTCTAACCCCAGGAAGAAGCGTGTGTTTTTGACCACCAGTGCATTGCACATTCGTGAATAAGGAATTGTTAGGTTATGTTAGTGATTGTTTTTAGCATAAGGATATTTGAGAATACAGTCAACGCATGATTCAACGGACCCCAATTTAACAGACCCGTGGAGTGCGCAATAGGGGTTTCCCATTCCATCCCTGGCAAGGATCTTATACAAATATAAGATCCTTGATCCCTGGGTGCGCAATTATGAGCCCAAAATTAACATTTCTTTTTAACTTTTTCTTCAACGTGGCAGTGAAGATAATATGTCTGGGCATTGTCTAGTGGTAAGAAAAAAAAATCTCCTTTCATTAATTTATTTGTAGTAACGTACATAAAAGCGAATGTGAGGGTGCAGCTGGGTAGTAACTTTCAACCTTGGGATGGTAGTGGGCTGTAGGGAAGGTATGGAGGGGTTTATGATACTAAATATTATCATAATGTGCTATTTTGATGTAAATATATACGATTATCAAAATTATGAATGTCTGGCTCAAAATGATGCCCGTCAGTCCACACCAAGGGAGCGAGTGTTGCATTACATGGCACCGATGTCACTTCTCCCTGCTCCTCATCCTCCAACTCCCTTTCACTCACTTGTGTTCCCTCCTCACTGGAATCACTTCCAATGCCCCCACTTTCATTGTCCACGCATTCATCCTTACTATCATCTTCAGACAGTGATGACAACTCCTCATCATCAAAAAGCAAAGGTAGAAATTTTGAAGGAGTCAGGTTAGCTGTGGGAGGCTTTGGCCGTGGTGGTGGTGGTGGTGGTGGTGACTAATAGCTTTCAAGAAAATGAGGAAGAAAGTCATATTTTAGGAGAAAGGATACAGTTTCATTTGAATGCGTAACTATTAGTCTTAAAGCAATTATTCATAATGATAGTTGTAGAGTTTAATTAGGTCTATCAGATGCTTCAATGATATTTCCCATATCTCTAATAGCTTTAAAAAAAATGAGGAAGAAAGTCATATTTTTGGAAAAAGGATAGTTTCATTTTACTGCATAATTATTAGACATAGAGCAAATATTCATAATGCCAGTTGTAGAGTTTAATTAGGTCTATCAGATGCTGCAATGATATTTCCAATATCTCTAATAGCTTTCGAGAAAATGAGGAAGAAATTCATGTTTTTGGAAAAAGGGATACAGTTTCATATTACTGCGTAATTATTAGTCTTATGGCAAATATTCATAATGATAGTTGTAGAGTTTAATTAGGTTTATCAGATGCTTCAATGATATTTCCAATATCCCTAATTATTAGTCTTAGAGCAAATATTCATAATAACTTTCGAGAAAATGAGGAAGAAAGTCATGTTTTTGGAAAAAGGATACGGTTTCATTTTACTGCGTAATTATTAGTCTGAGAGCAAATATTCGTAATGACAGTCGTAGAGTTTTATTAGTTCTATCAGATGCTGCAATGATATTTCCAATATCTCTAAAAGCTTTTGAGAAAATGAGGAAGAAATTCATATTTTTGGAAAAAGGATACAGTTTCATTTTATTGCGTAATTATTAGTCTTAGAGCAAATATTCATAATGACAGTTGTAGAGTTTAATTAGGTCTATCAGATGCTGCAATGATATTTCCAATATCTAATAGCTTTTGAGAAAATGAGGAAGAAATTCATATTTTTGGAAAAAGGATGTGGTTTCATTTTATTGCGTAATTATTAGTCTTAGAGCAAATATTCATAATGACAGTTGTAGAGTTTAATTAGGTCTATCAGATGCTTCAATGATATTTCCCATATCTCTAATAGCTTTCAAAAAAATGAGGAAGAAAGTCATGTTTTTGGAAAAAGGATATAGTTTCATTTTACTGCATAATTATCAGACATAGAGCAAATATTCATAATGACAGTTGTAGAGTTTAATTAGGTCTATCAGATGCTGCAATGATATTTCTAGTATCTCTAATAGCTTTCGAGAAAATGAGGAAGAAAATCATGTTTTTAGAAAAAGAATACAGTTTAATTTTACTGCGTAATTATTAGTCTTAGAGCAAATATTCATAAGGACAGTTATAGAATTTAATTAGGTCTATCAGATGCTGCAATGATATTTCCAATATCTCTAATAACTTTTGAGAAAATGAGGAAGAAAGTCACGTTTTGGGAAAAAGGATAGTTTCATATTACTGCGTAATTATAAATCTTAAAGGAAATATTCATAATGACAGTTGTAGAGTTTAAATAGGTGTATCAGATGCTGCAATGATATTTCCAATATCTAATAGCTTTCGAGAAAATGAGAAAGAAAGTCATATTTTTGGAAAGAAGATAGTTTAATTTTACTGCCTGATTATTAGTCTAGAGCAAATATTCATAATGACAGTTGTAGAGTTTAATTAGGTCCATCAGATGCTGCAATGATATTTCCAATATCTCTTATAGCTTTCGAGAAAATGAGAAAGAAAGTTATGTTTTTGGAAAAAAGTTAGTTTAATTTTACCGTAATTATTAGTCTTAGAGCAAATATTCAGAATGACAGTTGTAGAGTTTAATTTGGTCTATCAGATGCTGCAATGATATTTCCAATATCTCTAATAGCTTTTGAAAATATGAGGAAGAAAGTCATGTTTTTGGAAAAAGGATACGGTTTCATTTTATTGCGTAATTATTAGTCTTAGAGCAAATATTCATAATGACAGTTTTAGAATTTAATTATCTATCAGATGCTGCAATGATATTTCCAATATCTCTAATAGCTTTTGAGAAAATGAGGAAGAAAGCCATATTTCTGGAAAAAGGATACAGTGCCATAACACTATCCTCGACGGGATTGCAAAGTTATATGCGCGAGGAGCTTCTGCTGGCAGCATGAGCCTTTCAATAAGAAACGAGGCATCACTTAAAAAATCTAACTCATGCTACTAACAGGCGGAGGCCGACCACCTAAGGCTTCCATTAAGCCTACCGGCGCCACGGGTATGGTATAAAAAAAATAAATAAATAAAAAAATGTATTTATATCTGCAGATATGTAGGCATATTGGGACAAAAAAGTAGTACATTACTGAGTGGCTCCCCCCAATATACGCCACTGAGTTGGATATAATTGATGAAGGGCTACTGTACTGATGTGTAGTACAGTACATGGATTACTTATATGTGCATGTTCTGAAATAAGATATGACTTTTTTTTTACAGATCAAGAATATGCGAGTGAGAGATTTTTATCAGCCCTTAATGAAAGCAGCACAGTAGATGAAAAAGGTATGTATGTATATGCTTTAATTTGTACTGAACACTGAACATTAGAAAAGACAATAGTTTGCCATGTGAAAAGAGTTTGGAAAGCAGAAGTAATTGTACATACACTGAGACATGAAGGGCAGTGTTGTATGGATTTGTAATATTAAGACAGCATGGATGAAATATGTTTAGAGAAACATTAGTGGGCCTTAATTTGCAGACGAGGAAAGATGCAGGGATGCCAGTATTATGCTTGCACTTATTAAAATGAAGGATTATAATTAAGTGAATACTCATTATACAGTTATGCATAATTGTGTTAACTTATAATTAGAAAACATTAGGTAAGCATTTTCATTTCAATGTGTGATTTTACTTTGGTTCCAGATTTCACACACAATGCAACTTTGTTGCTCATAGAGTGCATACGTGACCGCTTTGAGAAGTTCTGCGCCTCCAGGTTTGAAAGGAATCAAGTTTATAGAGAAGTTCAAGAAGAATTGCAGTCTTACTCATACAATATATCCATTGAAAAGATACGCAACAAATGGAGTAACCTTGTCACTACATACAAGAGGATCAAATTACGTCACAGAACCTTGGGTGTTGGACGGAGGGTGTGGGAATACTATCAGGTTTGTTTTTGAGGTATTTATATATGTATATCTGAACAGGGGAAATATAGAGTTATTCATAGTTGGTTACTGAATAATAATAGATATGGTGTATAATTAATTTTGAATGATTCATTAGTGATATGATAAATAACTAGTGATTCCTGATTTTCCCCAGCAACTTGATGAAATCCTCAGTCCATTATTTGAAAAATCTACGACAGGAAAGATCTCAGTCAATATGGTTAAACCTGAGAGTGCAGATATTCAACAACAGAATCTAGGCATTGACAAGGTCATAAAACTTGAGGAACCAATTGAATCTTCCTCTTCTGTGACTACTTGCCCTTCTCAACTTCAATCTGTCACCTCAACACTTCTCAATGCACCACCAAGTCAGTTGAAGAGAAAACATGAAGAGGAGTCTTTCAAGGGTTTTGATGATTATTCAAAGAAAGAGAAAAGGCGGGAAGAATTATTGGAGCAGTTCTTGCACCAAGTAACTGAAAAAGAAACTAAGGAACATGATTACAAAAAGAGAAAAGAAAGGAGAGACCGAATGAAACTTAAAAACTTGCAGAAAATGGTGTCCAAACTTGAAACAATTTCCAAAACACAAGAAGAAATTCTTGGAAAGCAAGAGTCAGTGCTAGGAACCATTATTCAATCAAAAAGTAAGAATTCATGATATGAAAACATCACCACTACTCACTTTCTCTTGCTGCTTGATTCAAAACCCAAATCTGCTATTAGATCAGCACCATATTTGGTGTGTATGTTTGCATCGTTTAGCATATACGTAGTACAGTTGAGCCCCACTCAACGCGAAACGTAATTAGCGCGAGCTATCATCTACCAAGAAAAAAGTTTATTAACGCGAAAGCCTCAGTTAGCGCGAGCTGCCACCAGCGGTGACTTTTAAAAATTGCACCAAGCCACCATGATGCGCGGTACCTGATGCGCATCTACAGGGTGACCTGCATCAGCAATTTAATAAACTTAACTGTTTCTTATACAGGCGTAATACAGGCATAATTGAAAAGAAAGGACTATAGTGACATCGGTGAAAATCTTCCTTTGTGTTGCACCTTCCTATACACGTCTAGTGGAGGGATAGAGGAGCTGTAACACCGAGGGAAGAAAGGACCTACGGAGTGATACAAAGCACAACAGATCACAAGAAGAAGACCCACGCCATGGCCCACCACCCACAACCCTTATCCCATAAGTCCACAAGTCTGAAGTGTCGTGTATCCCACTTGTGGCTACATAATCCACAGCACCACACGGGTTGAAATAGAGTGCTACAGTGTCTGGGAGAAAAGTGAAAATGCCTGGGCCACAGGGGGGAAAGTGCAAGTCGCTTGACTTCAGTATCAAACAGGAAGTAATAAAACACAAAAAGGAAGGCCAGGGTAATTCTGCAATAGGCCGTGCATTAGGCCTCAGTGAGTCGACTGTGAGGACAATATGGAAAAAGAAAGTTGAAATCAAAGTGTCTTTTAAAGCATATGGAACTTCTCAGTGTGATGATCGCAAGCGTGTGTGGGATGAGAAATTGATAAAAATGGAGAGATTCCTTGCTTTGTGGATTGTTAGGAAAGAAAAGGAAGGCAGTTCAGTGGATAGAAAGAAGTGGAAGAAAGGTGAGTTGCCTTAATAATGTACATGATTATTTTGAGTAATTACAACCCAAAAAGTCAGAGCCAAGTGATCACCAAATAAATTTTTCACATACCGTATATTGCGGCCTATAAGTCGAGTTTCTAAGGTAATTTTTTTATGGTCAAAACTAGGGGTCGACTTATGGGGTAGATATAAAATAGCAACCTTTAAATATATTTGCACCAGAAACATCAGGATACCGGAAAACAGCCTAAACAGCTGTTCGAACGAAATGCTCGTCACTAGGTGGCAGCACTAAGCAGTCAACCATGATCGTTTCATTTCTTTTGTTCCAACGTTTGAAGCCGGACTGTAGGTGGTTGGACACTTACCATTAGGGTTTTAAAAGTAAATATTCGTCCGATATAGTGGTGAAACAGGTATGTACAGTAAAAAGTAAAAACTGACTTTGTTTATGTTGAAATGCTTGAAGTCGGTGGTGTTTTCAATCTGTTTGAATTGTTTTATTTTCTTTACTGTAGATAAAACTTAATTTACAAACAGTACTTAGTGACTCAGGCCGATATTGGGCCAGGCTAAGTAATAGTTTAGGGGGTCGACTTTTCTGCAAGGTAAACCTCTAGTACAACATTTTGGGGTCAAATTATAGAAGTCGACTAATGTGCCAGATTGACTTAAAAGCCGCAATATACGGTAGGTTATTATGTTCAGTTAGCGTGACTGCATTTATCCACCTAATTCTCGCACTAGATGGGGCTCAACTATACTTTAATGTTTACAGAGTTGAAGCTAAGATTATAATTGATTCAAATTATAATGTGCTTGAAATATTAAAGTGTCTGTGAGAAGTAAATTTTTCCAATGATGTGGCTAACACTATCACATGTAGTTAGTTTTATTGATTATATATATCATATGTTAGATTTGAATACAGATTTCATTGATGCAAGACTTTTCTAAGATTATGATCATATTGTAGGCTCTTAAAATTTGCAAGTTATTCTTTTGATGGAAAAATCAATATTCAGCAACAAAAACTTGGCAAAAAGCTGTCAAAACCTTATCTATGGCTAATATGCATGAATCACTTTGATAATTATGTCATAATGTAATGACAACATGTACACCAAACATTACACCCTTATCCCACTTTTACCCCCCAAAAAAAATCTTCAAAAGTTTGTTCCACTGTTAAGAATATTGGAGACCACATAGTGTGATCCACCCATGAGAAGATTGATTTTATGATTTTGCATTTATAGATATCACTAGCATACAAGAGTGGATTTTGTAACTAGATGAGGACAATCTGAGCAGAAGGTTGTAAATGGTGAGGCAATAATGTGTTGCCGAAGGTGGTGATGCCGGATGGGTTGGAAGGCTGTGAGGGAGTCAGAGAAGAGGGTGATTGAACAAGAGGGAGTAAATGTTGTGGCAAACTTGAGGCCCTCTGTGATGGCAAAGAGTTCTGCTGTGAGAATGGAGGCAATGGCTGATGTCGTGTACCCAACAGTCAGGTTGTTCTGAGCTGTCCACCCATGAACTGCACATGATCAGAAGTAATGTTTACAAACAAATATTTGATGATAAACAAGAGCCGGACAGCCACATACATGAATCCATGTTCGCTGCTGGTCTCTTGTAAGGGGATGTCTGCCCAGTAATATTATTCACCTCTGAGCCTGATCATGTGATCACCAGCACTTATCATCCGGAAGAGAGCTCAGAGCTCATGTCCGATCTTTGGGTAGGCTTTGACCTTCAACATTTGTTTAGTCACAAGTGAAGTGAATGGCCTTTAAACAACTATTATGCAGCAGTGATTCTAGGTTTTAGTTATGGAAAATATAATATGTTAGTCTGAAAAGTGAAAACTATTTTTGGGGTAATGTTTCAACCTCCACTTCCTTTGGACATATATTCTCTTTTCATTGGCTATGTTAAGTGGGTATTCTCAGTTCAACAAAGAATAATGTAAAGGTATTCTCAGTTCAACAAAGAATAATGTAAAGGGCCTATTTCATCCCTAAATTTGACTAGTCTTTCACATAAGTTTCCTGCCATTTTCCTCTCCTGTGTTTCAGAGAGCTGGTTAGGCCACAAAACCACGGCCTATAAAGCCCCAGCAGTGGTTTGTGTACAGGCTTGAATGTTGGCATGTTGAGGTCCTTCTGCAATCTGTGTTGTATCGTTGGTTCAGCTACCTCTCCCAGCGTGATGGATGTTTTATCTTGAGTTCATTGGCAGTGATCCGCAGGTCCTTCATGACTTCTCGCTTCAGGAGTCTATCAGTAGTCTTGCAAGTCTTCTTTGGCCTTCCAGAACACTTTTCTCTTAATGGAATAGTATTAGGTGGGAGATCCCTTACAGCCGCAATGAGACACCTGATACTACTCTCCCCTCGCCCTGTTCTCCTTGAAATTTCATGATTGGAGACATTTTCAGCTTTCCAAGCTAAAATTCAAGCTTTTTCCTCTATGGATAAATTGGTAGAAATCATCCTAGTGCCTTGGGTTTAAAGAGACTGCAGGCAGAAAATTGTGGGCGAAAATAGAGCATTTACCACAAGAGCAGGGTGTTACATTTCACCTGTCTACATTTTGTCAGTTCTGCAGAATATCACAAAATATATCATTGCAACACCAATAACTCTTTGTTAGGCATTTGATATAGGTTATGAAAAGCATTGCATGTTACAAAAGGCTATCGTATACTTATCAGTTTCTGTCTTTAGTTTCCATTTTCATTCCGAGAAACCTCTCGCAATCTGCATTTGCATGGGACAATGAGAGGCATACTAATGTAAAGTCAGACACGCACTTGTATTTTGGACATCCCTCGTTATCCAGAATCAGCCTTATCTCACTCCAAAACAAGTCAGAAGCTTTATCTTTTACTTTTCTTTTCCCCCACTCTTGATGTTTGCTGAGAGATCTTCGAACTCAAGCTTCTTCCATTCGTCATCAAGTTGCTGCAGTTTGTCATCATCTCCAGCAATTATGCATGGAAGATGCACTGCCAGAGGAACCAGACTAGGTTCACATGCTCCTTTCTTACCCAGAACATAGGCTGGCTCCTGAGAGAATCGAGTCCCCAAAATCAAGTCTTCTTGATCTGTTCGGCAGCTGTAACAAGGAAAAATCTGCATCTCTTCCGGAATTCAGTCATTTACCCACGGTGACTGTGAATCACAAACAACTGGAAACGGTGGGAAGTGAAGAGCGTGCGTGGCAGTGCTACAAGTCACATACCTGTCCCATACCCGTACGCTTTACGTATGAGTCGTCTCACACTTGTAGAAGTGTTGCATCTTTATCTATCTTTTACCGCTATTTTCATGCTGACTGCTCTTCTGAACTTGCTAACTGCATGCCTCCCCCCCTCCCGTGGCCTCGCTGCACAAGACTTTCTACTTCTTCTCATCCTTATTCTGTCCATCTTCCTAATGCAAGACTCTGGAACTCTCTTCCTTTGTCTTGTTTTTCCACCTGCCTATGACTTGAACTATTTCAAGAGAGGAGTGTCAAGACACCTCTAATGTTAACTGGATCTCCACTCCTTGCTTCTATTCTCCTACTGTTCTCTTTACAGGGTCTGGCGACAAGCGGGATTTTTTTTTTACTTATTTTTGTTTTCCCTTAGCCATTACCCTTTTAATATAAAAAAAAAAAAAAAAAAAATTATAATTAGTAATTTTTTACTGAATTATATAAAATTGGTCTGTTTTGCACAGAGAGGATGGTTTCCTGAAGATAGAATTAAAGAAAATTTTATTACCAGGAATTATTACATGAAAAATATAAATAATTGTACAAAACTACAGATTATTGTATTATCGTACGCACTATATTTTTTATCTTTCAGTATGCTAAACTATTGCACTTGTGCGGTAATTATCATGCGTCTGGGAACCCTGCATATAGCCTGCCCACGCCAACCCCGTACACTTCTCGCAGCCTGTGATGGTGCCAGACGTATGATTAAACATGAGCTGTGGAGGGAATCACCATGCAACACTGACCCACCCAAATAACTTTTATTAGCGTCGCTCAGCCAGTAGTTTTTGTGGATACTATATGAGGTGAGCTTGTCTATTATCTTGTCAGTAAGCATATTGGCCTCTCCAAGCTCAATCCTCCTCATGGTCCTTCCTGTCTTGGTCTTTATGAGAGTCACCTTCTTGAGCTTGCGTAGCCTTGTCCCAAGGTGCTTCGATACATGGTTGATACATTCCAACTTCTCTACTTGTGTGGTGTAGGGGCCTCTTCCATCATTCATACTGCACACAGCTTTATATGCAGATGAATCTCCATCCTCTACAAATGCTACATAACGAAAGCTGTGACTGTCAGAGCGGACCCACAGCCACCTCCGCCTCCATAGCACCTGATTTACCATAAAAAGTTCTTGTATTCCCATTTTGCAGTGTGACCTTGCTTCTTCTTGAAATCTGTGGCTGATTTATCCTTCTGGGTACTGATTTATCCTTCTGGGTACATGCGTGGCAATAGTTTGACAGAACTTTAAAGTCAAGAACCATTTCGGTGTTGATCTCAGTGATGAAGCCCACACCAATGTGGGATTTGTGTCCCCTTGTGAGCCATATTTCGTCGAAGGACACATCAATGTCTAGGACTCCACTGTCATTTGGAAGCCAGCCTTCCTTTTCATAAAATGAGTTGACCATCAGGAACGTCTTCGTCATGTTGTTATAATGGTCTGAAATTCTGCTGAAGATGAAGTTGCAGTGCCTCAGGTATTTCCCTGAACTCATGGCTGGAATTTCTAAGCCCCCAGCAATTCTATTTATCCCAGGCAGACTAACGTTGTTATTCAGAGCCATGCAGACTTTAGACTCTGTAAATCTTCAGAACGATGCACCTCGCTGTTTTTTTCACATACAAATGGCGAAAGGCACCGGTAAGTGCAGTCCAATTATACTATTGTGTTTTACTATGATATACGGTATGTATCGGGGGGTCTATGGTGTGAAGCTGTTACCACTTATTGGAGGTGTTGATTTTCAAATGAATATGTTTACCAGCACACCTAATCTACAACAGCTCATATCAAAATAACTTACAGAAGATTTTTACTTGTTTTAGATTGTTTTCCTCCACTCAAATATAGTAAAATGGGGTAAGAAAAGTGCAAAATGGAAAACTTTGTTTTTCGCAGCAGAATGGTTTAGAATTTTCATACAACCTGGCTTGTTACATTCATTTGGCATTATTACATTATCCATCAGCTGTTCTTAAATCAAGGTCAAATAGTTTTTTTATAATTAATATAATTTGGTGATTTCTTCTTCACCGGAAAAGGGGTAAGAAAAAATCATGTAGGGGGAAAACAAAATCATATTTATTTTACTAAAAAAAAACACAAATTGTACAATTTCTATCATGAACATAACTGATATATGATGTTTGTGCATCACCAAATAAAAACCATTATTCTTCATGAGATAATAAACAACCTTTTTGTCAATATAAAAAAGGACCAAATGTACACATATTCTTTGTTATTAGTATGATGTATTATTCATGAATTTTCCTTTACATTCTTTCCAATGACCTTCAGACGAGCATATGCCATTTCATCTGGGAATCGCAAAATGTTTCTCATTGCCACGGGTACTTCTGGTCCATAGAATATGTATTCTGTATCCACGATGTCAATGTCTTTGTCCTTGTTCCTCTCAATCCATGTTCACTTCTTTGGGTCACTAGAAAGATTTTTCTTCCGAAGGCAGTCGATTTCTACTTTCGTCACTGAACCATCATCATTATCAGGAAAAGTTTTTGTTATCTTGCCCCAGTAGTAAACTGTTTTTGGCTCAGTATAATACACTGCGTAATATTTTCCTACTGAGTCATCTGTAATTACAGGAGGGTCTGTTGGAAGCGTTAGTGTCTGTGCATCATCTTCACATTCTATATCACTTTCATCTTTGTTTAAAATGAAACTGACATCATCATCATCAGAATCACTTTCCATTTCTTCTATCTCTTCATCAGTTGTGGTATCAGATAGTGGTTTAGATTCTTTCTTTTTCTTTCTTGGCACTGTTAAGCTTTCTTTTCTTTTGTCATTTTCTTGCTACATTCTTCTTGAGTTATGATTTGGCTGTTCATACTAATTTTCCTTCTTGCAATTTGTGGTATTCCACTTCTTCCTCTACTGTGCAAAACTTCTTCTAAAGTAGTTTCTCTCTCCTTCTCCACCAAAAGAATGTTGAACTTCATTCCTGTAGGAGCCCTGGCTTGGATTTCATCTACAAGAGTCCTCCAGCTTAAATGTTTAGTATACAAAGCACCTCGTTTTTTTATATCTGTCTTGACATCATCTTGTAGTTCAGTCTTACTTCCAGTGTCAGTTTCATCCCAATGACTACAGCTAGGTAATGCCTGTTCCTGCAGAGATGTAAGTGCTTCATCTGAGATCTCTCTCTCCACTTCAGATTCAGGAGCTGGTGAAGTGGGATCTTCTGTCATTGTGGCAGCACAATGCTGTGAGAGACTTTCTTGATTTTCAGATGGTGATGATTGTGCTTCTCTATTGTCTCTCTTTTCATGAGTTGTATCATCACCTAATACAGGATTATTTTCATCATCCCTGGGGCTGCCTCTCTCAATCCACTTCTTGTACGTTTTAATTTTCAAGGAACAAAGACGATCACTCTGGTACTTTTCTGGGTTTAGTGGATATACTCCTGTTGCACAAAATCCTGCCTTTATATTCTCCTGGGAAAGGCCCTCTTGCCAAACTTGACACAACCTATTCACAAAGCCTCTCTTTTGCAATGGTGCTCGTGCTCCTGTTTGATGCACATAGCGCATCAATGCTGAATCTAATGGTTGTAACAGATCTGTACAATGAGCAGGCAGTTTAATAATGGAGATATTCTCTTGAATTGCTGTTTCTACTGATGTATGACTAAGATCCAGTATCAGTAGAAGAGGATGGACATCTTTAGTTTTTTCAATAATTTTTTTGAAGAAATCCTCAAAAATAGCACGGGTCATCCATCCTGACTCAGACACAGCATACTGAGTTTCTGGTAGTGCATCTGTCCCAACCCACGAAGACTGCATATTTTTACCTTTGAATATGATTAAAGGATCCAGTGCAGTGCCATCTGCACAGCAATAATCAAATAATCAAAAGATTACTGTATATAAAAAAAAACATTGTTTTTCAAGTGAAAACAAGAGGCAGACTTATAGGAAAGATTCTTATCTTCATATAAGTTTTTTTCTATATTACAACCCATTGGCGCCAGTAGGCTTTATAGAAGCAGGATGGACTTGCCTCTTGCCTGTTATTTGGTGTAGGTTTTTAATTTTTTATAGTGATGCCTCGAATGTTTACGTTCTCTCTTAAATATGTTGAGAACGAAGAGAGGCTAATTGCTGCAAAAGCCTCAAATGCATATAAACATTGTAAGTCCCATCTGAGAACAGTATGGCAGCAAAAGTAGTGTGATGTTATATGTTTCTGCAGTGAACACTTGCATTTAGGCACTGGCAGAGCATCCATCAAACTGTAGGCAGGGTTGGGGAGGGCATGGACGGTTGCTGAACTCGGTGGTTATCATGTGAATCCTCGTCTAGTCTTCACTCAACTCATACCTACCCTCAGCTTTCTCTCCACAAGAAAGTGGTCGGACATACCTCTCTCTTCTCTCAAAACACTTATGTCCAACAACCGTCCAATTATGTTCCTTGAAACAACTACAGTGTCTATCATTTCTCTATCTACTACACTTCCATTATCTTGTCTCATCTATATATACTTGTGTATATCTTACTTCTTGAATAAGGTACTTCCAACCACCAAATCTCTTTACACATAGTTCTTTCATTCTTTCTGCATTTTTATTTCTCCCAGGTGCCCCGTGCCTACCAAATTAAATCATCAACTAACTTATCACCAACATGAGTATTTAGATCTAACAATACAATACTCACATTCACTCCAAAACTGTGCAAACACTCATCCAAATCTTTCCAAAAGGCCTCTCTTTATGTTTCATCCATCGCACTACCAGGACTATATGCACACAAACACCCACAACTCTACCAAACTATACTTTCACCCACATCACCCTTGACAATTCCTTTAATTCCACCACACATTGTCTCACTGTTAGATGCAACATTAAGGTGGCCTACAGCTTAAACATCTATTTTCCAAGAAATGGATGAAAATTGATTTATATTTTCTAAAATGTGGTCATAGTCATAGTGATGTGTTTTCAAAGTATTTTTTTTATATATGAAATAGATAAAAATCTTGGAATTATTTAAGTTTTGGTATTTTTTGTGTTTCCACCAGCAATAGTGACATATATTATAGTATCTGGCAAGAATTGGTGGCCTCTATGATACCTGGAGACAATTAGTCATCATAGTAAAAAGACAAAGGACAAAGTTGTGGCGGTATTTGTTTACGTCACGTTGTTCTTATTAGGTTGGTGTAAGAAAATGTGACCAACCGACGCAAAAACTTATGGAAGGCTCGGAAAGAAAAAGAAAATGAAGAAAAAAGAAGAGAGAAAATAGTGCAAATGGCGAGTTATCACTCTGCCACGTTGCCCACCACCTCACATCACAGCTGATGGTACACACTCCACCTCCACTGACCTCGGGATGTCAAGTGCCAAGAAAAGGACTTGCACTGTCTGAGCAAGAACCTGATGTGCCTGTGGACAAGGAATATGTGATCCTTGAAAAAAGTGACTTGAAAGAAGCAGTAGTGCATCTTTCTTGTGTGTTATGGAAAAATTATACTGTTATGTGCAACATGATTTGGATTGCAAAGTTGTTATTAGGTGTGATGAGTGTGATGAAGGAAAGAATGTGGAAGTAAGTGAAACTTCAATGATGGTGTTTAGTAACTTGGAAAATGGCACTGGTTATGAGGGTGTATATAAGTGTTAGGGAACATGTGCATGAGGCCAATGTATGACAAGTATAACCACTAGGTCAAAGAAGTGATTGGAACTTCCAAGGAGAAGCAGAGTGTGAGAGTTGTGTGAGAGTTGTGTGAGAGTTGTGTAGAGAATCATTATTCTGAAAAACTGAAAATGACACCAGATGAAGATGGTGTGTACAAGATTGTTGTGTACAAGCGACTAACATCAGACAAAATACTATCAGACTGCTTCCTGAGAAAAATGCAAAACCCCAATGAACATCTACAATCAAGTATAAGAATGCAAATAGAAAAATATTGAACTTTGTTGTAGCACAAGCAATATGTGATTACAACGTAAGTTATGAGAAAAGTCACTTTGGTCCTTTACTAGCTTTCCAGTCTTAAAATTAACAAAGAAATACCTGGAAAGCCGAGATAGAAAACGAGATTATACTTAAAAGAAGGAAAGCAGAGACTCTTGGTGGATTTTCAATGTTAAATGACCTCACTAATGTGTATCCATTGTTTAAATGTCTCATTTACACTAATGTAGCATTCCTCCCTCCAGTTATGTGATGGTTAGTGATTCTTTCTGTTTTCAAGACGATTTCTTGCTCTTTATTTATTTATTATTTCACAAAATAAAGATATTGTTTATTGGTAATTTTCAATTATTTTTTCCCAAAAATATATCATCTTTTCAGATGAGAGCTACAAGAAATTGAGAAAATAGGAAATGTACAAAGTATATTCCTTCAAGAGAAAACAAGAACATAACTGTTTCTTCAATAACATACATATTTTAATTTTATGATAAATTTATGGTATTTTTTCTATGCTAAACTTAAATTATCGACGGGATCAATAAAATATCTTTAGAAACTGCACTCCATTAAGCAAAGGCCTTCGAGGCATTGCAGCATCAGGCCTCAATCTCTGGTCCTGAAGCCCCTCCACAATGCCATAATAGGCTTGGAAACGAAGAGGTTCTTGGTTCAACCACCCACACTGATCCCTAATTACCACTTCATCCATTCTCCTCATTATATTACTGAGGAATGTATGACTCCATGCCAGAGACAATCACCTCTGTTATGCACTCGGCAGGAAGAGAAGGATCCCCTGACATGGAAGCAATAATCATCCCAAGGAAAATTAGAACAATACCGCCTTAATTCCTCCCAATTAGCAGAGTTGAAATGCCAGAAGCACCTCCACTTAGGCAGGTCCTGAGGCTGCACTGAATTAATAGAACAGGTAACAGAAATAAGATTGTGATTGGAGGAGCCCAATGGAGAGGAAAGTTTGACAGAGTAAGCTGAAGGGTTGGAAGTTAGGAAAAGATCAAGAATGTTGGGCGAGTCTCCAAGGCAGTCAGGGATACGGGTAGGGAACTGCACCAGCTGCTCTGGGTCATGAAGGATACCAAAGTTGAAGGTTTGTTCACCAGGTTGGTCAGTGAAAGAAGATGAAAGCCAAAGCTGGTGGTGAACATTGAAATCCCCTAAAATGGAGATCTCAGCATAAGGAAAGTGAGATAGGATGTATTCCACTTTGGAAGTCAAATAGTCAAAAAATTTTACATAGTCAGAGGAATTAGGTGAGAGATATACAGCACAGATGTATTTAGTTAGAGTGAAAATGAAGTCTTAGTCAGGTGGTAGAAAATTCTTAAGATTCAAGATTGTGGGCACGAGAGCAAGTAATGTCGTTACGCACATATACGCAACAGCCAGCTATGGATTAAAAAGGAGGATAGAGAAAGTAGGAGGGAACAGAAAAGGGGCTGCTGTCAGTAGCCACAGAAAACTGTGTTTCAGTTGGGAAGAGATGATGAGGTTTAGTGGAGGAGAAATGGTGTTCCACAGATTGGAAATTAGATCCAAGACCACAAATGTTGCAGAAATCAAGAGAAAAAGTACTAGAGGAAGTGTCGAGACACCCGAGGCCGTCAGCAGAGGGGCAGTCCAACCTGGGGACATTTGTGGTCCCCTCCCAAGAAGGGGACTCCAAGGCTGGGCGTGGTGAGGCCATTATAAAAAAAATTTTAGTTGAAGGGTGTAAAAGTGTAAGGTGCCTGTAGTGTTATGTAGGCAGTAGTAGAAGTTGTCTTTAGAGGGCAGGCTGCAGCTGCTCTCTTGTGTAAGTGAGACACTAAGGGAACCGGGAAGAGAGGACACGGGGAATCACTAAGTCTGCAGCACCGCTTACATCCCCGTAAGTACCTCTCCTGGAGTATTCCACCGGGCGGCAGGTGTCTACTGCCTACTCCATTCCTGCAACAAACACATCCTTCATTTGATCTAACCATTTGACTATAACTAACTGCTTTTTCCCTCGCCATAGTTTGCCTTATCGTCTGCCTTTTAGCTTAACATAGCACCATATGATCTCTGATATCTGGCACTCACTCTTTTTGCATTAACTAACTAACTGAACCTAGGTTTCTTGAAGACATATAATTTGAGGTTCATAGACAGAGAGTAGATAGCAGAGGTAATTTCTATGGGAGTGGAAACCATGCATGGACATTGTCGAATAATGAAAGAAAAAAAATTAATGAGTTGTAATAATGGTAGGGGTAGGAGTACAGGGATCATGGGAGGTGGTGGGATCAGAAGTAGGAGTATAGAAGAAGGGCAGTATCTGGGCAGGAGGGATTTTGGATAGAGGAATTATTTAACAGGGATTCATGAGAGGTAAAGGATAGGCGTAGGTGACAGTGAGAAGAGGAGGAGACAGTCTGAATTGTGGAAGAGGAATATGTCAGAGTAGAAGGTTGTTGAGTGTTTTTTCTTTTTGGAGGTATATATGGTTCTAAGCTTAGGATTAATGAATCACCGGGAGTGGATGAAGTATTTCTTCGCATATTAAAGGAGTGTAAGGACATAATTAGTGTAGCACTAACGGATATATTTGATAAGTCAATAGCCTCAGGAGATGTACCTAGTTTGTGGAGACAGGCGAACATTATTCCAATCTTTAAGAAGAGCAATAAAAGTGCAATGAGTAATTACTGGCCAATTAGTCTGACATCAGTAATAGGTAAAATGTTAGTCTATAATTTCCAGGAAAGTATGGCAACATATAGAGCTACATAAATTAATTACTGAATCTCAGCATTGGGTCACTAGAGATAAATCGTGTCTCACTAATCTTTAATTTTCTTATAGGGCAGTCTACAAGGCAGCAGATAAAGGCTTAAACTATAACTTAATATATCTAGATTTCAATATATCAGATTGACAGGGTGCCTCACCAGAGATTGTTGACGAAAGTAAAGGATCACAGGATAGATGGTAAGGTTTATAATTGGATTAAAGCGTGGCTTAGTGGCAGGGAACAAAGGGTTCAGATAAACGGTAAGAAATCTAATTGGGGTACAGTAAATAGTGGAGTCCTTCAGGGATCCGTACTTTATATTATCTATATAAATTATTTGGATTCTGGGATAAGTAGCAACATTCGTAAATTTGCAGATGACACTAAAGCCTCAGTCACATGAAGCGACTTTACTCGCCTTTACAGCAGTAGCTGTGACTGGTAGCCGCCTAGTCGCCACGTGTGACCAGTTAGTCGTCACTAGCAAGTCCAACTGGCGACTAGAAATACTCACTGCTACTAAAGTTAAACATGTTCAACTTTACTCGGCGGTAGGGCACAATTTCATGATCACGTAACCTAATCACAGGTACTAGTAGGTCCATAGACGCTTCATGTGACCATGCAGTCGCACAGTGACCACCACTGAGTCATATATTAAGTTTGTTTTCCCATGTATGAAATATGACAGACAAAAAAGTTTGGAAGTGGTCAGGGGATGAAATCATTAGATTTTTCGACATTTATAGAAAATATGAAGGTTTGTGGGATACAAACAATGAAAAACTTCAAGTTCTTTATTTTCTTCCTCAGAGTCTCTTGGCCAGGAATCTCGACACCAACCTCAATCAGTTCGTTTATTAAACTTTTAAAACTGTGCTCCCTCGCATTTCTCTTTGTGTAGTTTTCATTGTTTGTGTCCCACAAACCTTCATATTTTCTATAAATGTCGAAAATCTAATGATTTCATCCCCTGACCACTTCCAAACTTTTTTGTCTGTCATATTTCATACATGGGAAAACAAACTTAATATATGACTCAGTGGTGGTCACTGTGCGACTGCATGGTCACATGAAGCGTCTATGGACCTACTAGTACCTGTGATTAGGTTACGTGATCATGAAATTGTGCCCTACCGCCGAGTAAAGTTGAACATGTTTAACTTTAGTAGCAGTGAGTATTTCTAGTCGCCAGTTGGACTTGCTAGTGACGACTAACTGGTCACACGTGGCGACTAGGCGGCTACGGGTCGCAACTACTGCTGTAGCGGCGAGTAAAGTCACTGAGGCTTTAAGATAGGGAGACATAAGAACATAAGAAATGAGGAGACTGCAAGAGGCCAGTTAATAACCTACACAAGGCAGCTCCTTGCCCCCCACCCTTGGAATAATACAATATTTAGCCATCCCACCTGTCATCCCTATCCATACTCTGATCCAACCGTCTTTTAAAGCTACCTATTGACGCAGCACTTACTACGTGTCTACCCAGCCTATTCCAATCGTTCACGACTCTGTTAGTGAACCAATATCTACCTATGTCTGTCCTGAATAAGTGTTTCTAGCTTGTACCCATTTCCACGTGTCCTATCCTGACTACTAAATTCTAAAACCTGATCAATGTTTCCCTTATTAATTCCTTTTACCCATTTGAAAACCTCTATCATATCCCTTCTTGCCCTCCTTCTCTCTAGGGAGTGGAGATTTAGAAGTTTTAACGTATCTTTGTAGGGTAAATTTCTCAGCCCCTGAATCATCTTGGTCATTCTTCTCTGGACTGCCTCCAAGGAGCCTATATCCTTCCTATAATAAGGGGACCAAAACTGAGCTGCATAATCTAGGTGGGGTCTTACTAGCGCTAAATACAACCTCAGAATGACCTCAGAACTCCTATTTGTCACACACCTACTAATAAATCCCAGTATCTTGTTGGCCCTATTTCTAGCTATAATACACTGTTCCCTGGGACGCAAGTCACTGCTTATTTGAACTCCTAAGTCCCTCACACTATATGACTTTCCTAAGGTATTGTCATTTAATGTGTAGTCTACAGGCCTATTACCTTTACCTACGCTCATAATGCTACACTTGTTAACATTAAACTGCATCTGCCATTTCTCTGACCACTCGTACAGCCTATTTAAGTCATCCTGCAGCATCCTAGCATCATCAAAATTCTTTACGGTCTTCCTATCTTTGTGTCATCGGCAAATTTACTGATATCACTGTTTATTCCTGTCTCTAAGTCATTTATATAGATTATGAATAACAATGGTCCTAGTACTCTGTGGTACCCCACTAGTGACATTACCCCATTCTGATTTCTTCCCATTAATCTGTATCCTCTGTTCCCTACTAGTAAGCCATCCCCTAATCCACTCTAGTACCTTTCCACCTATGCCATGAGCCTTGACTTTACTTAACAGTCTCCTATGGGGTACTCTGTCAAAGGCTTTACTGAAGTCCAAATAAACTATATCATACTTGTCCCCTTTATCTATGGTTTCAAATACTTTCCTATAGAAGGATAATAAATTTGTCAGGCAGGACTTCCCCTTGCTAAAATCATGTTGACTATTAGCTTGTGTTCATCTCAATGTTTTCTAATTGCCCTTGCTACGATAGCTTCTAACATCTTGCCTACCACTGATGTTAAACTAATTGGGCGGTAGTTACTACTTTCTGCCTTATCTCCTTTCTTGAATATAGGAACTACATTTGCCTGCCTCCATAGCCTAGGAACTACTCCTGTGTCTAGGGATTTTCTAAAAATCATCGCAATGGGTTCAACGAGTTCTTCCCTACATTCCCTAAGAATCCTCAGAAAAATGTCATCCGGCCCTGGAGATTTAGTCTTTTTAAGTCTATCTATTTCCTTGCTAACTACTTCCCTACTTATGACTATTTCGCTTAATTTATCAACCTCTTGTCTCCTAAAGATCTGTACTGGCTCCAGTTCCCTACCCGACTCTTCCTGAGAAAATACGGACAAGAAGTATTTATTTAATTCCTTACTAATTTCCTCATCATTTTCTATCAAGCTGCCATCCATTCCTTTAAGAGGTCCTATTCTTTCCTTTGTTTTAGCCTTGTACAGCTGATAGAATCCCTTTGGATCCTTCAAATCAGTTTGGAGTGAGAAACTATGGTATTACAGGGTGAGCTAAACAAAATGCATGAGTGGGCGGTCAAATGGCAGATGGATTTTGTTATTAACAAATGTAGTACACTTCACAACACAGGAAATAGATATACCCTAGGCAGAGTAGGTATAGGTAAATCAAATTCTATAAAAGACTTAGGAATATTGGTAAGTCAGGACCTGAGGCCTAGAGAGCAGTGTATTAGTGCCAGGAACAGAGCTAACAGGGTACTGGGTTTTATCACCAGGAGTGTAAGTAATAGATCACCAGATGTAATATTAAGACTTTACTTAGCGTTAGTTAGGCCCCACTTAGATTATGCTGTGCAGTTCTAGTCTCCATACTATAGATAAGCTAGAAGAAGTACAAAAAAGGATGACAAAAATGATTCAGGGGATAAGGAACTTAACTTGCAAGGATAGATTAAATCACTTCAATCTACATTCTTTAGAAAGGCATAGTGTAAGGGGAGATCTGATAGAAGTGTTTAAATGGGTCAAGGGTTTCAACAAAGGGAACATAAATAAGGTTCTCATAGTCAAGGAGAAAATAAGAACACGAACAAATGATTTCAAGCTAGACAAGTTCAGATTTAGGAAAGATATAGGTAAAAATTGGTCCATTAACTCATAGAATATCAACTATAATAATCTTGCTCTGGAAAAATACCCTTTTGCTGATCATTCAATTATAATTACACTTAATATATAGTATTGGCTACAAGTAAATATACACACTTTGAAATTACTATATACTAGTATTTATCTCAAATGTGTACCAGGTGTAATCATACCATTTATACACATAATTAGACATTGTATTCATGTAGTTTTCTTCAAACACTTACTTATCACACTTGAACACCGATATACTTTGTCCTCGGGTGTTTGAGACAAATGCCATTTCTATGTGGAAATAGTTATTTGAGGTTGGGATGTCACATGATAAGCTATGAAGTCCATTTCCTTTGATGACTTCCTAACTCACTGTTTTCTGAAACGTCTTCATTTGCTTGGTGGGAAATACAATTTAGAAGATTATGAAAAGAAGCCATAGAGATGTGTGAAATTATTATTTATATATTAAAATTTGATTATAACTACATACAATATCTAATATCTTGTCTTCAGGTACAACCCACAATAAAAAATATAGTGATATAGTATTATATGCACCTGTATAATAGAATCTGTGTAGAAAATATAATACTGTTCAATAAAGTAAAATTCAAGAAAGCAAGTTATCTACGTATATTCAGTTTTTGGCCCAGTCATTCCAGAGAGTGAATCAGCAATGGCACTACGTTTATTTTCTCCAGCAACATTTGATTGAAAATTAACACAAAGAGAAGTAGTAGGAGGAGGTATTTCAACATTGTAAGTATCTACATCACTGACTTGAACACAAATGTTATGAAGAATACAACAAGCTTTGATGGCAATACTACACTGTGCAAGATGCTGCATCTGAAGAAACTTTAAACGATTATACCTGGACTTCAAAACACCCACTGCTTTAGAAATTGTCAACATGGCTGATAAGTGTTGCCTATTATACTCCTGCTCCGTTGGATTCAAATGACCATTGTCTATGTAGGGGGTCATCACATGCTTTGAGAGAGGAAACCTAACATCAGCTATGATATGGAAAGGATACACTTGATCTCCTATGTGGAAATCATTAGGAAGTAAAGAATTGGGATCCTCTTGAAATGCTTCATACAGCTCACATCTCTTGAACACCTCACAATCATTAAGGGCTCCAGGATGTCCAGCATTGACATAAGTGAATCTATATCTATTATCACAAACTGCTAACAGAGTAGTGCAATACACAGCATTTTCCTTCATGTATTCATCTGGATCCGGCACATCTTTGGGTTTACTTATTGGTATGTGAAACGCATCTATAACACCAAGGGTTCCTGGAAAACCCATCTTTTGAAACCCTTCAATGTTTCCTGTTATGGCATTACCAACTGGCCACCTGATGTGACTTTCTAGGTTACCAGATACAAGGCTGCAGAATGTATGCAATGAGGTGCAGATAACAGATTTACTTGTCTGAAACCTATCTGCAATAATTCTGTAAGATTCCTGGCTGGATAACACCCACAAACTAGCTAACACAACATTCTCTAAAGGCAACTTGGATCCCCTTTCATATGGATAGTGAGGCTGAAGTTCATTGAGCAGTTCCTGAAAAAGAACAGTGTGCAAATTATTACCTGATAACATGTAAAATTATTGTAAGTTTAATGACTCCACATCTACATCCTTTCAATATTTTCAATACATGTTGCACTTAAAACTACACATCTACTTTACAACTATTATCCAGCTTTTGCAATTCCCTCTTATCTTCCACACTCAGCGCTGTATCCTTAGCACACATATCAACTCCAACCTCACCAACTAACCTTTGCTTTCATCTCTTTTACAATACAGTATCATGTATGTATAAGTTTAACAACCAAGGGAACATCACACATCCCTGCCTCGCACACACACCACCTTGTATTCCAGAACTCTCATTTTCATTTAGATGTATTATAAATCATTCTGTATATCATAATAATTAAATTTTTATTATTTCATTAGTTTCAATACTACCGTGCATCAACAAGAAAAAAAATTTGTTGTATAGTGTTTTCATCACCACCACCACCATCATTATCATTTCTACTACTACCACCACCACCACCATCATCATCATCACCATCACTTCTACCACCACCACCACCATCATCATAATTTCTACTACTACCACCATCATCATCATCATCACCATCACTTCTACCACCACCACCACCATCATCATCATTTCTACTACCACCACCACCATCACCATCATCATTTCTACTACCACCACCACCACCATCATCACCTAATCTAACCTAACCACCACCACCACCATCATCATCATCATCACCATCACTTCTACCACCACCATCACCACCACTACCATCATCACCTCTAGCACCACCACCATCTTCATCATCATCATCACCACCACCACCACCACCATCATCAACATCATCACCACCACCACCACCATCATCATTGTGAAAGGCTCCATACAGGTTTCCATGTGTTCACCTGATGATGTAGACAAACAATAGCAATACATATACAAACCTCAACTTGTGTCCTTGTCATGCCAAAGTGAGTGTTGAAGTCACTGATATCATAGAATGCCACCATCCCACCTTTCTGGAGGTAGTCTTCAGCACATCTTCCACCTCTTAAAAAGGAAAAATTGACATAAGGAATTATTTATGACAAAAAAATAACAACAAAAAACAATACACAAATACTGAAAGCATCAGTGCATAATTCTATCAGACCTGAAAAAAAATCCAAGTAATGTAAATCGTATCAATATTTCATGTGTCAATAAATACAAATAATAAAATTTTCATCATGTCACTTGCGAGGGTTATGAGAGGAAAAGAAAGAAATGTGTCCATGGAGGTAAATAGAGGTTTAAGGAACAGTATTCTCCTGCCAATATTGATGTATAGATCAGAGACTTGTACATGGAGTTCGTGGTGTGAAATTGAGTTATCTGAGAAGAGCATGTGGTGTGACAAGATGGAAGGGTGTGAGCAATGAAAGCGTGTATGAAAGATGTGGCATGGAATCCTGTGCAAAGGAAGTGAAGTGTGGTGTAGTGGAATGGGTGAATAGAAATACATTGAGGTGGTTTGCTTGTATGGAGAGAAAGAAGAGAGAAGGGTTTGTGAAGAAAGAGTATGTGAATGAAACTGAGGATCTTAGGAAGAGAGGAAGGCCAAATCTAAGATGGAAAGATAAGGTGAAGGAGTACATACATGAAAGAGTTACTGATAGAAGGGGAGGGATTGAACTAGCAAAGAAGGGAGTGTATTGACAGGGAGAGGTGGAGGCTCTTCCGCCGTGACCATCTCCTTTGGGGGCATTTCCGAAGGGAAAGAGGCATCAGAAAATAGATAAACATCTTCAACATTCGCCCCCTTTTTGCAGATATCATATAATCATAGAATATTTTGTCTATTTCTCAAACATATTTAATGGACAATCATTACTTAGTGTTATGGCTGTAGGGAGCTGAGGTATTATATATATATATTTGTCATATTATATTTGTATCTGGCGCGCTCACATCAATAGTGTATGTTGGCAACCATATTGTGACGTCTGGCAACTGCGACCCAGCGCGTCGCCTCGCCTGACCTGGCCTCCCAGCCAGCCGCATCAGTCGGGCACAGATCTTACTACAGAAAGGTCACGCTCATCTCTTCTGTCCAGTGATCCATTGTTTATTATATAATAAACCCACAGCCACGTCTCCGAAGCCTTATTTACCCAGCTATGCTACCATACACACCTTACATGGCAGCAAGTGGGTGATCTTAGGGCACTCGGCAGTATTACCAAAGGAAAGTGGCCAGCACGTGCCGGGGCTCGAACTCGGGATCCTGAGCTGGTATGCCCGACTGCTAGCCACTAAGCCACCGCCTCCCCATGTATGTTTCATCTGGGTTGTTCATCAATTTATAGTATATTGTAAATTAAATCTCTTCTTTCTTTCAGTGTTGTTAGATGCATTTCTATTAATCTTTCCTCATATGTTAGTTCTTCCAAATCTGGCACCATCTTAATTGCTATTCTCTGTATTCTTTCCAATTTCAACACATGGTTTTTCTTGTGTGGGGACCATATTACTTCTGCATATACCAGTTTTGGTCTAATCATTGTAGTTATAATTTTTCTCATCATATCTTTGTCTAGGAAGTGAAAAGCCATTCATATATTTCTTAGCATCATGAATGTGTCACCAAATATTTCATCTATATGATTCTCTGGTGATAAGCTGTTCTGTATTACAACTTTCAAATCTTTCTCTTCTTTTTCTATTGATATTCCCATTTCCAAAACATGGCATTTTTGCATTAAATTCCATTTGCCCATGTCTTACTCTATTTATATATCTTGTTTATATCATTCTGTAATTCATCACAATCCTTGTGATTTCTTGTCTACCTTAGTAACAAGAAGCTTATGTAACTGTTTACTCCTTCTGTCATTTACATATACTAAAAACTTTATCGGTGCCAAAACTGATCCCCATTCAGATTTTTCATCCTTTACTACTGTTCTCATTTCCTTTTCTTTCAGGTAGTCTTCCATCCAGTTTTTTATTTTTTTTTTTCAATCATCCAATGTATTCCAACTTCCATAGTAATCTCCTGTGCGGAACCTTATTGAATGCCTTTTTTAAGTCTAAATATATGCAATCTGCCCATCATCTCTTTCTTGTGATATAACAATCACTCTTGAATAAAAGCTAAATAAGTTGGTGACACATGACCTTCTTGTTCTAAATCCAAATTGTCTATCTGTTATTATTATCCACCGCTTACAAGGAAGAAGAAAGAATAGTCATACAAATCATCACCCATAACGTGAAAAACATACTGATCCAGACGGAAGAATCAAACTACAAGTATATTACAGAAGAACCAGCAACCTCCTACTGTGAAACAACTTTTAGACTTTTAGAGTAACATAATACCAACCCAGGAATGGTAACTGAAAGTAGGGCAGACAGAGAATTAGATAGAGAGATGATATAAAATGTTTTGTTGGAGTAACCTAGAATAGAGAAGCAGCTGACAGAGATGAGTGAAGGTTGGGGGTGGAAGCCTTTATCCTGTACTGGACTCCTAAATGATGGTGATGAAGAGTGAGTGTGAATCCTTGCAAAATGGGGCCACAGGATGAGCACAAGTAATTGGCAAGTTGAGAAAAACAATAATAGTGAAAATAACATGCAACTGAAAATAGTTAACAAAGGAAAACTAACAAGAATAATAGCCTTTAACTGTCTCCTTTTATGTGTGGGGAAAACTGTTCTTCTCCTCAACCCTCATGGAAGGCATCATCCATAAAAGACAGATAAAGTCTATGTATTAGGACACCATTTGGAAGAGGTAGAATTAAAAAGAAAAAGGAGAACACCTATCTTCACTGGAGACAATTTTTCAGAAAATATCATATGAAATTTCCAGTTAAGATATGTTAAGATATAAGACAGTCACAGAATGTTCAATAAAGAGTGATTTGAAATATTGGTAATTTCATCTAGTTGATCTTTATCTGATAGTGATATACTACTAACTAAATTTTCCTGTCTATCTTGGGGAAAAACCTAAGCATATGTATAAAAAAATAATAAATTGCCTTACGTAGTTAGTTTACCAAGAAATGGCTAAAAGTAATGAATGGCTGTGATACTGAATAAATAATATAACCAATACTACAGACAGGATCTCTTGTTTATTATATGTACTTTGTTAATATATGCTTACTTTTTGCGTCTTTTTGCTGATGTTGCTTCCCTCTTGATGACGGGTTTGTATTCATCCCTGTTGGGTGTATCATCCTCCTGTGGTGGTCTGGATGTTTTCAGAAGCCTGTGAATAGGATTGGTGGTGTGTAAAGATGATAATGATAATAATATGAATCCACCATCCTTATCATCATCCTCGCCATTTCCTATATCCAACAATACAGGGAATCAAGAATAGAAACTTAAGATGAAAACTGATTGCAGTCAGTCACACACCATTCACTGTAACATAATATGTTACTTATCTAGTTTAACTCGGTCCTGGACAAGTATCAAGGTACCTTCTCTTCCCATGCTAACTCACATATCTTCCATATAATTCTATCAGTCTCTCCTCTGTACTTTAACATCTCAGTTGTAATTGCATCCACTACTGCTGCTTTTCCATTCTTCAATTTCTAATGGCTTTCATCACTTCCTCCTTCTTAATGTTCTCTTGTTTGGGGAGGCGGTAGCCTAGTGGCTAGCGGTCAGGCATACCAACTCAAGAGTCCCAAGTTTGAGCCCCGTTATGAGCTGGCCACTTTTCTTTGGTAATACCGCCGAGTGGCCTAAGTTCACCCACATGCTGACATAACACTATTCTCGACGGGACTGCAAAGTTATATGCATGAGGAGCTTCCGCTGGAAGTATGAGCCTCTCAACAAGAAATGAGGCATCACTTAAAAAATCTAACCCGTGCTACTAACGGGCGGAGAATGATCATCTAAGGCCTCCATTAAGCCTACCGGCGCCATGGGTATTATATATATATATATATATATATATATAATAATAATAATCTTCCTACCACCACCTTTTAATACCTTGTATTTTAGAACACTGAGAAATTTATCTCAAGGAGTAAATAAGTATATCAACCATAAATCAAGCCTCTGACAGTACACTCAGTGTACTGATGCCTTGCCAATCAGACCATAATGATCACCAAGGTCCAAGTGGAGTTTGGTTGATGTTGATTATACCCTTCACTACAGGGATTTTTCTCATCCTTTTCAGATGAATTTCAGGTATTTCTACATCTTCTAAGTCTTTCCATTCAACAACAGAGGTTCTTCTATTTTCTCTAATCTACTGGTAGTGTTTTGTTCTTCAGATAATGGCCACGGTAACAGATAATTTCAGTGGTACAACCTACAACATGTACAACCTTCACTGGAGATCACCCAGCCAGTGCTACAGCTACTATAATATTTTGAAACACGTAGAAGTTGATTTAAAGGAGTAAGTAGTCATGAGAAAGCTGTAGCTGGGGATCCAATCCTTGACAGTACGTACACTCAACGTACCAATGCCTTACCAATCACACAATAAGGATCACTGAGGTCAACACTGATTGTCCCGTCACTAAAACCTATCATTCACATAAATGTCACAATGGCTTCCTTTTTAATCCTAACATTCATAAAACTTTTGAAGTACCCTTACCATCTTCCTTTCACAGTCTCTTTCCCTCCCAGTATCCTTCCCTCAATAGCCTCTATGAGTCCACTGCAGGACAAAAGCTTTCCCCAACCTTCTCCACTTCAGCTTCAGCTGCCTGTCTATTCCAGGTTTCTCCAGCAAAACTTTGTATCTCATCTCTCCATCTACTTCACTGTCTGCCCTGCCTTCTCTTACCATTCATGGGTTGCCATTTTGTTACTCTATTATTTCTTCGTCTCATGACGTGTTCTGCCCATATCCACATCTTTCTTTTAATTATGCTCAAGATTTATTGATTTTTTTTAATACATTTAAAGGGCACTGGCCAAGGGAAAACAAAAATGTAAAAAAAAATCCCGCTTGTCGCCAGACCTTGCAAAGAGGACAGTAGGAGGAATAAAGCAAGGGGTGAAGTTTATTTAACATTAGAGGTGTCTTGACACTCCTCTTTTGAAAGATTTTAAGTCATAGGCAGGTGGAAAAACAGACAAAGGAAGAGAGTTCCAGAGTTTACCAGTGTAAGGGATGAAAGAGTGAAGATACTGGTTAACTCTTGCATTAGGAAGATGGACAGAAAGTCTTCAACTTTGGTCTGCTCCCTAATCCAAGATGGTCTCTTCTTATCTCTCCATGTTATGCCAAGCATTATTCTCTACATTCCCCTTTGGGCACTATGAAGTTTTCATTCCAGGCTTTTCATAAGACTCCAGGTTTCTGATCCATATGTTAGAACTGGGCGAATACACTGATTATATATTATATAACTTTCTCTTCAGTGATAGTGGGAGATTACTTTTTATGACATTGTATTGTCTACCAAAAGCACTCCATCCCATCCCTATTCTTCATTTGATTTATTTCTCATGATCTGGACATGCACCAATTTTCTGTCCTAAGTAAATGTAATCTTGGACACCTTCTATGATCTCATCATATATTTTAGTTTCATGGTCTAGTATGTAATTGTTGAACATCACCTTAATTTTATTCATATTCATCTTGAAGCCTACATTCTGGCTTTTTTCTGCTGCAGTTCATCTTTTAATTCGCTCATTAAAAAAATATCATCATTGAATCAAAGATTATTTAGATATTTTCCATTTATCTGAATATGTCTCTTTCCAATCCTAGTTCTTAAAACCTTCCTCTATAACCAGGGTTGGAAAAAACCCGGTTTTTAAAATTTTTTATAAAAAAACCCAACCCACTGTAGGTTTTATTGGGTTTTTTGTTTATTCTTCATAATAATATGTAAATCCGTTTAAACAAGCAATTAAAAAGTAATCTAGAGTGAAATAAAAGGTTTGAAGTGTTATCTGAAGTAGTGATGGAAATTCCAGCTCTTTTCAGGGAGCCGATTCTTTCGTTCACGTTCACTAAATAGAACCGGTTCTTTCGGATCCCAAACAGCTTTTTCGGCTCTCATATCCTTTTTTTTTTTTAAAGTAGTTTCACATATTCTGTTTATAACCTTTATAATTTATTATATATACACACATATATATATATATATATATATATATATATATATATATATATATATATATATATATATATATATTATGTATGCAGTATGTCTCACTGCACACACACACACACACACAAACACATACTATCAGTCTTCTTTCCTTATCCTTTATATCAAATTAACAACTAGAACATAAGCAAATGAGACCATGAACTTAAGCTCAAGATTAAAAGAAAACCCCAGTTTGACGTTATTTATATAATGTATATATTTTCTTTTTAATGTTAAATATATTTATAAAAAAAAAAAACCCAAAAAAACCCCACTTATACCGTTTTTTTTTAATTTTATTTTTTTTATTTGTGGGGGTAGGTTTTTTCACTGCCAACCCTGATTTGTTCTAGGACTAATAATTACGCAGTAAAATGAAACCGCATCTTTTTTCCAAAACATGACTTTCTTCCTCATTTTCTTGAAAGTTATTAGAGATATTGGAAATATCATTGCAGCATCTGATAGACCTAATTCAACTCTACAATTGTCATTATAAATATTTGTTCTGTGACTAATAATTACGCCGTAAAATTAAACCGTATATTTTTTCAAAAACATAACTTTCCTCCTAATTTTCTCGAAAGCTATTAGAGATATTGGAAATATCATTGCAGTATCTGATAGACCTAATCAAACTCTAAAACTGTCATTATGAATATTTGTTCTAAGACTAATAATTACGCAGTAAAATCAAACTGTATCTATTTTCCAAAACATGACTTTCTTCCTCATTTTCTCGAAAGCTTTTAGAGATATTGAAAATATCATTGCAGCATCTGATAGACCTAATTAAACTCTACAACTTTCATTATGCATATTTGTTCTATGACTAATAATTACGCAGAAAAATTAAATTGTATCTTTTATCCAAAACATGACTTTCTTCCTCATTTTCTCGAAAGCTATTAGAGATATTGGAAATATCATTGCAGCATCTGATAGACCTAATTAAACTCTACAACTGTCATTATGAATATTTGTTCGAGGGTTGGAAAAAACCCGTTTTTTTTTTTTTATAAAAAACCCAGGTTTTTTTTATTAAAAAACCCCCAACCCACTGTTTTTTTTTGTTTATTCTTCATATTTATATGTAAATCAGTTTAAACAAGCGTTTAAAAAGTAATCTAGAGTGAAATAAAAAGTTTGAAGTGTTATCTGAAGTAGTGATGGAAATTCCAGCTCTTTTCAGGGAGCCGTTTCCACTGAGTCAAAGGTTTTTTCAGTCTATGAAAGCCATGCAAAGTGGCTTAGGGTATTCTATATATTTTTCAATAACTTCATTAATAACATGGATGCTTGCTCTTCATGCTGGTTTGTTTGAGTCCAGTGTTGCAGTAATCCTAAGAGTGAGCATTTTTATTAAAATCTCGTATACTACAGACAGGAGGCTTATTGGACAATTGTTTTTTAGGTCTTTGATGTCTCCTTATTTGGGAATTAATATTATTACAGCATTTTTCCAACTACGTGGTAGAGTACAGTTTTGCAAGCATTTGGTAAAAAGAATTGAGAGTTCCTTTATTAAATCAATTGATAAGCCATTTAGCACTTCCTGCTTCGCCCCTGGTCATTACTTTTACTGCTTTCTTCATCTCATTCGTGTTTACACAAGGTACTTCAATGTTTATAGTTTCCTTGCTGGAGTTTTTGGTTCGTCTATCATTACTACTATACAATTTTCTGTAAAATTCCTCTGCTACTTTGATCACCTCATCTCTATTATTCATAATCTGACCTTGTTCATCTTTTAAAGCATAAAGTTGGTTTCTGTCATTTACCTGTAGTAAATATTCTTTCATATGTAAATGAAATTTATCTCTCCACCTCCCATCTCCCCCCATAGATATGCTCGTCCCTTACTATATAAAAAAAAACATCCTCTCTCTCTCTCTCTCTCTTTTCCCCAAACACATACCGCACCATGCTTACTGCAAACATGTTGGTGACTGAATTCTCTACCAAACTTCCCTCTTTACAGAACTAGTATCTGTGATTTATGTAATTCAATAGTCCTTAAGCACAACTAACTTACAAAATAACAATAACTTTTATGCCAAATAATTGATTAATAAAGAATATTTTTCTTTCCCTCCCTTTCACACACATACTGCACCATTCTTGCTGGAAACAGGTACAGAGTCTCTTATCTTAGTTGATGGAAGCTTCATCCTCAAGGAGAAATTAACGATGATTTAAATTGTCAACAAAAAGGGAGTTAGCTAGAGTGGAGTTTGCCAAAAAACATGTTCCTTAGAGTGAATTAGGAAGTCTATAGTGAAATTAAGTTACTTGTTTCTTTGTGCGATGATCAAGAGTGATATAGTACATGGAAAGGATCACTGTGTGGAATTGAACCCTTGGTGGTTGTCGCAAAGTTTCAGTATCCTGACAATATAGAAGACTGAATCTCCTAATGTCATGAGTCTGACGTCACCACATTCTCCTCTCCATTCTTGGTTATTTTTACTAGTATAAGACAACCAGGTAAGTGTTTATTTGCAGTGTTATTTTACTTCGGGTTATCTTTCCTTTGGGAAATGTATTAATCATTAACAATATTATTATGAATCTGATTGTGATATAACCAGTGTATATACCCGTGAATATTATTAAGGCAGTGCTTACAGGTATGGCTGCCGTACAAATAGAGGATGACAACGGGGTACGGCTGCCATATCTGTAAGCACTTATAGGCACAGCTTACAGGTACAGCAGCCATATCCTCATGGTGCTCGCTTATAGATACGGCACATGCTTAACTTTTGGGTAATAAAATATAAAAAGCTTATATAACCGAACCTAACGAAACCAAACCGTACCTAACGAAACCTAACATATCCTAACCTAACATGACCTAACATAACGTAAGCCGTATCCTCATAGTGCTCAGTTATAGATATGGCACGTGCCTAACTTTTGGGTAAAAAGCTTATATAACCGAACCTAATCGAACCAAACCATACATAACCAAACCTAACATAACATAATCAACCTAACATAACTTGAAAGATGCTTTACCAAGTAAATAATAAGGCACTGGCTGTAAGAATAGCAGATTATTCTGTTGATAACTTTTTAAGTGCTTTTGAAACTCTTCATATGATGAAAATGTCAAATTTAATGTGAACACGGTAGGTGATACCGGCGCATGCTTTAAGAATAGGGGATGACAACGGGGTACAGCTGCCGTATCTGTAAGCACTTCATATTATTAAGCACAAAACATTGAAGGAATGATTAGTTTACCTTATCAAATATTTCTTAACAAAAGAGAATGAGAGCAGACACTCATTAACCTTTCATCTTGCTCATAATAGAATATATTTAAGAACCATAACATAACAAGATGGCTAGGAAAACGAAAAAAATGCTTGCTACAAGTTTTGGTAGTTATTTCATAATCTTTCTAATCTCTCAAATACATACCAATCATCATCCCTTCCCTCTGTAAATCCTTTACTACATACTACGCCGTCAAGGTGAACCAATTGGTTCCTAAACTTGTGTTCAGAGGTAAGTTGTAAGTTCATACTTCCTCCACTGTCATATAAACATTTAAACGTAAAGTGTGGACATCCCCATGGTGTGTGTGTGTGTGTGTGTGTGTGTGTATGTGTGTGTGTGAGTGAGTGTAAAATTGTTGCCATTATAGTTGCCTTCAAGAAATTGTATATTTCGCCCACACACACCAACAAAAACGCCCCCCGAAAAAAAAAACACAGCCATATCAGTACGTTATCACTCTGTTCTCATCGTCATACCTCACATTTTCCTTCCTGGAGTGTTTAAGATGGTCCAGTGCAGCTTGGGCTCTGTTATTGGCAGCAGCTTCTTCGGCGAGGAAGAATGCAAAGAACACTTCCCTGGCTGTACGCGAGGATGCCATGACAACCACGTGGACGGTTTGTTTGTTTACATACACAACCACAGGGACCACATGCTGCTGATGATGACGATGATGATGATGATGATGATAATGATGATTGTGTTTACGATGTGTCAAACTAAAATATTAAAAGACAAAACAGACAAAAGAAAAGGTCAAAATATATACCGAGATTACCATATAGACCCACCTGTTGAAATACGTTAATTAATCATTTAATGTACTTACACGTTAACCTTCATTCGGTATAGTTATAATGAATCTTTTTTTTGTTTTTATTTTTCTTGAATGGATATATACCTATTTCAAAGTATTTTTTTTTTGTACCTGTATCAAAACTGTAAGTAATTGAGTTGCTGTGGAAACTAAACTGTAACTGTAAACAACATGAAGTCAGTCCATTGGTACACGTAGGTCACCGTTAAAGGTAGTGTCAGCCAGTCTGTCAGGCCAGCCAGTCAGTCTGTCTGTCAGCACCATCGGCGTTGTTTGTGTCAAAATGAAATACTACGAATACGAGGTGAGCTCAGACGAAGACAATGTGCGAAAAGACGTCAATCCAGTTGGTTACATCGCTGGTGGAGATCTGGATTTCAGGAAGAGACCAAGACCAAGGTGTGTGTGTGTGTCTTATCATTTATAATATATGTACGGCAATGTAATATACTATATATACAAGGTTAGGGTGTAGCCATTACCCAGCTGTATTTCCAGTAACGGCCTAGTTGTTTAGGTAATGTACTGTACAGGTGGGATTGCAGTACATGGAATACGGTTACGGTACTTTGGCCGGTTCACTGACCTTCTGAACCTTGTGAACGGATGAAGATTGGTGGTCATTAATGGTGTTAATTAACCCTTTTATGTTTTTCAGTAATGATGTTGGTAAAATTGCAACCACAAGGCCATAAGGAGAGTCGGGTTATTCTTCTTTTTTTTTTAAAGTTATGCCTGTAAACTTCTTTTTTTATGTTTACAGTTACACCCGTTTGAGCCCCACCATGTTGTTGTGTTGCTTGGTTCAGACTTTCCAATGGCATTACTCTTATTGGTATTATTTTACTTCTTCACAATAATGCTCTACATAATTGAGTATTATTTTTTTTCCATTACCTGATAAATTCTGAGGATTTACTCACCACATTTCCATCGCAAATCTCTTATTTCAGAAATATTGAATGTCTTTATGAGCACAAATCGGAGGTTGGGGTAGGTGCACACGCCATTTTCTTCCCTAGCTTTTACCCCAGGAAGAAGCGTGTGTTCATGTATTTGTTTGTGACCATTAGTGCATAGTGTCTTCGTGACTAGGGAATTTGTTAGGTTATGTTAGTGCTTCTGGCACCTTGTTTTTAGTGCAAGTCATTTTCCCCACCCAAGAACCCCACATTCCCACAGGTCACCAGGCTTGTTGGGCTGATGAGGATATTCTAGAATATATGAATTTACAACGAAAATGAATGTTAGAATCATTTGAGATGCATCAAGATCTATATGAAAAGTGTGTTATTTAGATTTAAGTGCCTTATTGTGAAGTTGTAAAATTTACCCTTATTTTCTAATCTAACCTAACCTTACCTACCCTACTCTAATTTAACCTAACGGGAGATTCTCCGCCCCCTGTCAACCTCCCCTCGGTAATCTATTGAACAAATTTAGTATCTCAGGAAAGAGTGATTTGCAAAGGAGTGAATTTGCTTCGGGGGGATTGATTGATGCACCTTTCTGGCTGTGTGTGGCCCGCCTAATTTGCAAAGGAAAAGCAATACAGCAGTGTCTTCTTGTATGTGCAGAAGGTACCTTTATGTAACACATACTAGTTGTCCTGCACAGTGAGACTGGTATAACACTGGAATAATATCTTTTTTCCCTTGTAGATTGTGAGTTGCACAAAACTGCATATTCACCCTTATTATTATCATTAATAATCAATATTTATGCATACTGTAATTAATTTATGCCAAACATGTTTCTTATTTGAATAATCTTTGTAACTTGCCAGAGGCGGCATAACATTATAACAGAGTATATTAGGTTAGCAAGGAAAAAACAGCAGCAGTTATGAAAGCATGTTGGACCAGATCCTAGACAATATTATGGGCAAGCACCAATAAGTTGTAATGTAAATACCATAACACATAAAGGTAAATTTGTTGTAGTGAGCTATGCCCGTTTTCAAGAACTAGACTTTTTTTTTTTCTCGTTAGATTTTAAGAGTTTTGGATTAATCTGTTATCCATATCTCAGGCATTTTATTCTAGCTCCTCTTTTCAAGAAAAAAAATTACATTGAAAAGTAACTGATAAACTTATCATAAATAATAGTTTTGTCTTCGTAAATTACAGAGTAACTCTACAGAAGACCAGGAAGCATTGGGTAGGACCCCCTACTGGCCTGCCACCTACCCTCCTCTGGCCTGACCATTTTTCCTAAACTAACCTTTAAATCTTTAGTTATTTGAATGATTCTAACTGGTGCAGATAGTCTCATTTGTTGGATGTTGTTCTTCACAGGGAGAGGTGTGTCTGCTTCCTCCTCAAAACACAATCATACAAGGCAATATCAGTGTTATCATAAAGTTGTGGTTAATATTAATAGAATATAATTGCTCAGGATGAAAAGATCTATGCTATGATACAGGTGAAAATTGTTGGCTGTATGATAACCCACTTAGTCAATAATACCTACATACTGGTAAGTGGAAAAGGTAGCTGGTTTGATGGCATTCTTTTTCAGATAAATAAGTTGGGTATTTGTATACTTATCACCATTAGTTGATTCTATGGTCAAACAGGTTTTTCTGGTGTATTTTTATGTGCCTCATAAAATTTTTTAAATGTTGTGCTCAGGAGCCATTCCCGCCACGTGGCTGTTTGAGCCAAACTGAGATGTTGATGTGTGCAGATCAGTACCGAAGGTGACCCTTTGAAATAAAGGCAACATCATGCCTTCCATGCAGATATTTAACATCAAGTCCTGGCTGGGACTGCAGAAGTTTGTTTTTCTCCAACTGATGAAGTTGATGGAGATAAACACTTGAGTGTGAGGTGGCAGCAGCATTGTCTTGCAAAACTGTATTATTTGCTTAACAGTCTAATTGTGGAACATTTGTGTGTTGCCTCAAAAATTGGATGTGCCGATTGAAACGGCATGAGTGTAATTTAAATCTATTTTCAACTGGCTTACATCCACATCTTTGCAATCAAATGGCCCTATTTCGTTTTATGATTCTCATTTCCACATATTTATGTAAACAATCTTTGCTGAAAATATGCCTTTGTTGCAAACAGTTCCAGTTTAGCTGAAATATCTACTGAACCATCACTATTCTCTTAACTTGATTGTTCATGTTTACTTGACGAATGAACACTCTTTGTTTGATTCCTCACATTGGACATTTCTAATTTCATTGCACCTGTTTAGTTTTGCTCCTCTGACATGTTATATGATAAGTAATTAATTTTTAAGGTTAGATCCTTAAATTGTTCTTGTAATGGAAAATAATTTTGCATCTGTTTGTATATATACACATGGCTAATGACAACTTTACTGTCAATCCAACAGACCTGTAAAGAAGGCTACTAAGAGCATCTGGATTGCCTATATCTGTTGGTTACTGGGAGGATGGTGCAGCCTACATTTACTCTACCTGAGGCGGGATCGTCAAGTAAGACACTAGGCTCAGTGATGCTAAGCAAGGACTGGCTTTAAGGTCTTTCTACCTTTTTTTTCTCAACATTTTTCCACACATCTAATAAGAATCAAGAAATTAATAGCCACATTTCACAACATTTTTATTTTTAATTTGTATATTATATTCTCAGTGTTCTGAATGTATACAGTAGAATGTCATTGTAAGTGGTTAGCATGCTCAGCTCACAACCAAGATATTCTGGGTTCAAATCCCAGGTCCGGTGAAGACAAATTAGGTTTGTCTTCTTAAACGCTGTAACCTCTGCTCACCTAACAGTACAATAGGTACGGGAATGAGCCAAGGGCTTGTGACCTTGCAATCCTGGCAGGTGGAAATCCTATCCTCCTGTGTGTGTGTGTGTGTGTCTTTGTGTGTGTCTTTGTGTGTGTGTGTGTGTGTGTGTGTGTGTGTGTGTGTGTGTGTGTGTGTTCAGGACCACAATGGAAATAAGTCTACAGACTTTCTTGTGTTACCTGGGAAGTATATCTTCCAAATGTAAACATACATACATACATACATACAAGTAATGTATTGATTAAAATTCTTGATTTTAAGCAACTGAATCATTAATTTACATAATACCAGTTATAATTGTTCTTATTGCCTCTATCAATGAAGTTGAGCGAAAGGTTATGTTTTCACTTTGTTTGTTTGTCAGTTGATATGTTAGCAACTTCCTGACAACACCATGTATCACAACCTTATGAACCTACATTACCATGATCCCCTACCCTAAATCTCGACTCAATTACATTTTAAAAGGTGAAGGTCAAAGTTAAAGGTCTGGAAATATTTTAAGTTGCTTTCAGTGTATCCAACACCATGCTGGATGCTGACCTACAAGATTTTCAAAATTTCATAACTGTCAAAATGCATCACAACTTTGTAAAACTTCACCAGCATGACCCCTTACCCAAATCATCCTCACCATTAATTCTTTAAAGGTAAATATTAAATATCAAGGTCAGGAAAGATTAACAAACATTAGTGGCAGAGGTACTTGCACTCTACTGAGCACCTTTCTAGTTTACTATCTATCTATCTGTTTTATATCCCCATTAAAAGGGGCTATGACAAAAATATGAATTGATCAGATTGATGAATTTGTATTATTTCCCAAGTATTGGTAAGCATTTTATCAATCAGCGTGATGTTATGACTTTTTTTCATAAAGTTTTGTTTTGTTTCCCTTATTGTATGTTCATTACAGGCAATGATTTGGTACACAACCTTCTTTGGCTTTGCTGGAGTTGGAATACTACGAGACTTCTTCCGTATTCCTGAATACGTGCGGGATATTAATGAAAGTGATCAGTATGTTGAAAGATTAACATTGAAGATGAGGAAGTACAGTAAGGTAATTGATACTAGTATTGCATGGTGTAATGCATAGGATTTGATGAAATGTTGGAGTGTTGTATAATTTGGTGATAATAAGTAGTATATAGTTATCAATGATGTTTTATTGCTTACAATGATAGTTTACTGCTTTGAAATAATTATAAAATGCATGAAGCTACAAGTGTTATTATAAGTTTATATAATATATGAACTTTTGTGTTGGGTATTAAGTAGGGATCATCTGTTTTCTTCAACTATATAAAAGTTGTGTAATTAACTGTTTACTCCCAGTAATCTGATTGATTACTCACATATTATTCAGTAGTGTATATAGTAGGTATTGGAGAAAGTATACTTGTGGTTTTCCAATAAGTTAATCTCTTGGTTGATTGTAATGTTTTATGGGTGTTGTTCATCTGTTGAAGGTGAATTTTGAAGCAGTGATGAAAAGGAAATGGAGGCAAATTAAAGTAGTTTATGAAAAACATGACATGTTCAAGCATAGGAGTTTGAAAGGTGTGGATAGCTGGAGTAACAGGATGTGAACTGTAGAGAGCTGAAGTGGATGTTACTGATGATGGTCTAGAAATTTGAAAGGATGGTATAATTAAATATTAAAAAAGAAATTTGGGATTCAAGTATAAGGGAGGAAGCAAATGTAAAATTGAAAGTTAGATAAAAATTTCCATTAGAAAGGCTTCTTGCTGGGGGAAAGCATCTTTATTGTAGTTGGATACATGGGAAAGGTTGATGGGGATTTGCATTTATGTGAAGAACCAGCTTATTAAATTTCAATCTATTTTTCTTGACAGCCGCCCTTCAGCCTGGTGCGATTTGTTGGCCAAGTACTGACTGGGAATTCATGGACTTTCATTTTAGGGGCTGCTGTGCCAAGGGAACCAATATTTGGTGTATCCCTTATGCCATTTATTCACTTGGCCCCTGTAGGAGCAGCTTTAGGTAAGAAAAAAATAGGAGTACAGAGTTGTACCTAAGTCTTGCTTTGTTTTGGGAAACTCGCATGTAAAAATTTAAATCTTAAAACTCATGACTAATTTAATGGAAAATTAGCTTGTGTGTGTGAATGGTGATTCTGTGGCTTTTTTGTTATATTAATTTATTTACTTACAAAATAGTTTACTACCCTGCTATCCCTGTGTGAATTGTGATCAGCTCAGAAATCTTTCTTCATATTATGGCAGTAGCATGAAGTAATCTCACTGATTGATATGCATAATGTAATGTTGGTAGGGTAGGGTAGGGTATGATATCAGTTCATGTGAGTGAGAACATTCAGAATCATTCACAACTTTAGAGTTTACTTACTTCCACATTGTCAGCACACCTTGTGTTTAAAAACTGATAATGTCTATCATTGATGGGTAACTGATCATGAATGATATTGGGTTCTTGAGGAACCACAATAACTGTGTTCTCGGAGAACAACACTAGTCTCATATCTTTTCCATTTTAGTAAGAAAATGCAACTTTTAGTCATATATATATATATATATATATATATATATATATATATATATATATATATATATATATATATATATATATATATATATATATATATACACTCATACCTCGGTTTTATGGACCTCCCTTTAACGGATATCAGAAGCAACGAACAAAATCTGCAGCAGCCGACTCACTTTGTGTATAATCACACATGTAGCTTATTGCTCCATAGATTTTCCCCTTTTAGTGGTGCTGTCACTGTGCTTAAGTGGTTTTATATTTATTAATTTCTATAACCATATCGTTTGGAGGAAGAATAGTAAAGCAGAAAAGAGGGAATTTAACAGTAGCACTAAAGCTTGAGTTGATCAGAAAGTTAGGAAGTGGTGAGTCTGTGAAGGTGTGTGAGGAATATGGCTTAAAAAAAAAAAACGTTTAAGATATACTTCAGGCAAAATCTAAACTTACTGAATATGCTCTGAAGTATTCTGTTGATGGATATTTAAGTAAGTCTGGTTCTGTGGCAGCCTGTAAGGTTGGTAGTCAGAAAGAGTTAGACAAGCTGTTTATAAGTTATGTGCAGCAAAAGGCTTGTGGTGATAAAGTAACTTCCAGTACCATACAAAACGTGTGCCATAAACTCAGTAGGCATCTAGGTGTTCAGTGCAGTGCTAGTGATGGTTGGTTGTGGCTTTTTCATAATAGGTATGGACTGCATGATATGAAGGTGAGGGATGATGCTGGCAGTGTAGATATGGCAGGTGCAAAGCTTTATCACATTAAGCTTAATGAGCACACCAGTTATTCCATTTTGCTCCGTCCTGTCCTGGTTAATTTGAGGCAGGGTGTTGTGATGGCAGCTGTTGTAGGTGGCTGGTCTTGCAGTTCACAGAGCCACTTGTCCAGTTTCTTTTTGAAAGACTCAGTAGTGATCCCACTTAGGTATCTCAGTGTCTGAGGCAGGCAGTTGAACAATCAAGGTCCGTTGTGGGTGAAGGAGTTGTGTGTTAGCGTCCTCACTTGCTGTATGTTGCCGCTGGTCCCTCGGATGTAACAGAGTCTGCCTCGTCTTGGGTTTAGGGTCACTGTGATGCCAAGACTCGGTGTCTTCTATCATTTTCCAACACATAGAGGATGATGTAACATTCTCTTCTCCTCTGCATGGAGTACATGTTGAGCTGTTCTAGTCTCTCCCAATAGTTGAGGTGCTGCACTCCATGGATTTTGGCAGTGCATGATCTCTGGTTTTTTTTTCTTCAAATTCTACTGTCTAATTTGTTTTGCTCCTTTTTTAGGACAGTACTTCACATCTGTGGAAAGAGAGCAAGTTGTATAAGAAAAATTTATTATATCGAATTCAAAGCTTGCTGATTTAAATGTATATGATTTTACTTCTGGGTCTCCATATCTACATGAAGAATGGAAGAATGTAGAATAATTAATTGCATGATAATAGGTTATAATTGTTGATATATTTATAGCGGTGTGGACGATTGGCAACATAGGAAGAGAGCGAGGGAGCTTAAAGTGGGCCATGATTGGTGCTCTGTGTGTTGTTCCCGTCTCTTTCATTCATCCACCTGTTGCTAACCTCAGTTGTGTCATCTCTGCAATCCTCTTCAACTGGAAAGGAAAAGAATGGCTAAGAACACCTTACCCAAAAACTCATGTATGCAAGTAAGTCAAAACATAGTTTGATTTGGTGTTGCTTGAATCAAAATCCCTCATTGAGATGGTGATAGGATTTTTCCACCTGCCTATGACTTAAACTCTTTCAAAAGAGTAATGTCAAGACACCTCTAATGTTAACTGGATCTCCACTCCTTGCTTCTATTCTCCTACTGTCCTCTTTACAAGGTCTGGCGACAAGCGGGATTTTTTTTTTTACTTATTTTTGTTTTCCCTTAGCCAGTACCCTTTTAATGTGTTAAAATCACAATTTGGTTCTGACTCATAACTGTCATCTCACAGTTATGTTTTAGTGCAGTATTGCCAAGCAGCTCCCTTATCATTATTGCTGGCCATACATAAACCACACTCACCAAGTATTATATGTTATATATATATATATATATATATATATATATATATATATATATATATATATATAATATATATATATATATATATATATATATATATAATATATATATATATATATATATATAATGTATAATATATATATATATATATATATATATATATATAATATATATATATATATATCCCAAATGGCTTTATTCTACTAATATATCCTTTGATTTCACTCACATACACTTTTTCACAAACTCTTCATTCTTCATCTGGTTAATGTGGCCAAACCACCTTCAAGTGTTTTTTTTGTCTCCTGTTCCACCACTCCACATTTAAATCCATCAGCACAAGTTCCCATCCAAGCTGCATCGTTCATATATGTTTTCATTGTTCTCACCCTCCCATCTTGTCACTCTACATGCTTCTCTCAGATGACTCAAATTCATCTCTTATATTTTAATATCCACCAAAACTATAGAATGATTTGATCAACTGAACATCGTTTTAACTAACTTAACTTCAATTATTTCATCTGTTTGAGTGTAGAAGTGACAAACTATTAAAAGGGCAAAATACATTACTTATAATGTGAACTGATTACATGCCACAATCAGGTAATGGATAGAAAATGTGTTCATAACCAACTTAATTGCAATAGAAGTATGTATAGTGACTCAATTGTTTTGTTATGGATTGAGATAATCTGTTCACATGAAACATTCAAATGTGAATAAGTGTCTTAGATGAAAAAACAAATTTGTTTTAATTGATCATGATTCATTGGTGTCATCATCATTAGTTTTGGACTCATAACATTAGGTTCTTGTCTAGACAGTAAATCAACTAAATCCACTGTCAATATTTTTGTTTCTGATATAATATTGTAAAAAAGTTTTCTTGCATCATTGATTTTGTATTTTTTTCAACAGGCGTATAGGAACCCTATGTATGTTTGGATTCGTACTCATGAGTCTGTGGGCATCTCATTTTTACTTCAATGCCACAGTCACAGACAAAAATGGAGAAGAAATAAAGCTGAGAGAAGCTGCTAAAAACTTTCTCAACTCCCCGATGTTCTTGGAGTTCAAGAGAAACCTTGGAGTGCTGTACAACAACACTTGGGAGTATGGCTGGAAGACTGCTTGGATTAACTTCATTGAGCTCCTGGATCCACAAGGGGAAATCCATGCATTGAAGGTAACTAGTAAAGAGGTTTCTAAGAGTATTTACTTGTATTAATTTGTAAACTAAAGTGCTAGTTAGTTGTAAATTGTACTTTTCAATTTGCCAATTATCATCTCATTTTATATTGCTGATATTGTATTATTCTCTTTAATGTTCCAATAATGAATGCTGACAATTATTGTAGTTCCTGCTTTATATTTTTTTCTAAGGGCCTTTCAGTGTCATGTGAAACTTTATAAAAATTATGTAGTTATGCAATTGTCATTCAGGTTTTTGGTAATGCACTTTTTTCTCGATTTATGTATTTTTGCTTTCTGTTTACATGTATATTTTCTTGTTTGTTTGTACCCTATGTTTTGTGTGAGTGAGTGAATGAGTGGTTGGGTTGACGTTCATATATGCAAGTGAGACAAGGATGTAGAATGAAAGTCAAAGGTCAAAAAATAAAACAGTAGAAATGAGTTACCTGAGTAAAAGCTTGTGGTAAAAGAAGAATGGATAGTGAAAGTAATGAAAGTGTGTATAACAGATTCGGTATGTCAAATAAATGTGAATTAATGAAATGTGTTAAGGGGATCAAATACAAGTTCCAAAGATGGTTTGGTCATATAGAAGGAATGGCAGAAAGTTAAAACAATAAGAGAGTGTATGTGAGTATTACACACGTGGGTGCAAGAGGATGATTCACAGTGAAATAATACAGATTTCCAGAGTATGTGAGAGAAAGGAGAATGAGAGGATTAGAGCATGCAAGGAGGGAATGTATTGACTGTATAGATGGAAACTTTTCTGTTGTGCCCATCGCCTCAGGGGAGTTCTTAAGAATAAATGTCAGATGGAAATAGATAGAATAATGTGTGAAAATCTTGCTACTCGCTGTACTGGTTGCAGGGTTTAGCAGTCCAAGGCATTGTGGTGCCATGTGAGCTGAATGTGTAGCTATGAACCAGCAATAATCCTGCATTTTATTATATCTTATAGTAAAAACCCAATTTGTTACACAGATACTTGGCTTGAAGAAAGGAGCCAGCCAAGAAGCAGTCAAATCTGCCTACAAAGAACTTGCTCGAGAATGGCATCCAGACAAGTAAGTAAAAGTAGTAAATGTAATTAATATTTTTCTTATAGACTTTTAAGGTTACAATGACATTCCAATTGTGCATCCCTCAGGTAATTAAAGGTGTCTCTTGTATAGGTCAAGAAGAGATAAGTATAGATTTTGAAAACCATTTATTATCTATTCCTATGACATTAACTGACACTTCACACAAAATCTTGATATGATCTGAAGATTAGTGAAGTATTCCATTTTTATTGAAATTTATCTTATCTATATACCAAGCTTGGTATATAGTGGTATATACACTCCTAACACACACAACCAAAAATACCAAACACATCACACTAACACAGACACATACAAACACTCATACTTCCCACGCACCATACGAGACTGGAATAGGCTCCCCCAACACATTATAGACTCCAAAATAATAGACTCATTCATGAAACTAATTCACACACACCTGTCACCACAACACAACAACCTTACACTTACAATTACACCTGATGCACTCCCCTCCTTGCACACCCGGTGATATCCTCCCCCCACAACAGCCAACTCCATAATCAGAATCAGAATCTTCACATTAGTCCGCTAGCAACTCACTATATTCATTTACTCCATCAGCATCCCACTTTCCCGCCACACCTCTTACCTCACATTTCCAACCCTTCCATTCATGTCTCCAATTAACTCTCCATCATCAGTATTTACCAAACTGAGACCCTCTACCTTACATTCTTGCATTTACCTCCCTTACCACATCATACATATAAGTATTGAACAACCATGGAGACGTCTCACATCCCTGATGTAGCTTCACTTGTACAGGAAACTACTCACTCATGCTATTTCACACTCTTACACATGTTCTACTATTCACATAAAAAGTTTTCACACCACTTAGCAGTCTGCCACCAAGCCCATACAACCATAGGGCATTACACAAATCATGCCTATCAATTATGTCGTATGCTTTTCTTTTTGCCAAACACTTTTCACACACTTGTGTCACAGCAAACACCTCATCCACACAGCTCCATCCACACAGCTCCTCCCTCTTCTAAAACCACCTTGCTCCTCACAAATAACTCTTTCTGTACCTTTTCTGATCCTCTTTATCAGTGCCCTACTATACATCTTTCCTATTATACTCAGTCTACTTATACCCCGAAAACTAGTACTACATGCACTTATTACTTTTACTTTTATGCAAGGGAAATACACTTGCCCTGTTAACTTTTACCATACTGCTCTCATAACACACATTTAGCAATCTTACTAACCTTTCCATTACACTTGCACCAACCTTTTTCACACATTCTACGGCACACCTCTCCAAACCAACCACAACACAATTAAACTTCTTTTTTATTTTTTTATTTATTTATTTATATTTTTTTATTATATCATTAACCGTTGGCACCAGTAGGCATATGGTGGCACAGATGGACTTGCCTCACCTGTTATTTGGTGTAGGTTTTTTAGAATTTTTTATAGTGACGCCTCGAATGATTAAGTTCTCTCTTGAATATGTTGAGAACGAGTGAGGCTTATTACTGCTACAGCCTCAGATGCATATTAACGTTGTAAGTCCTGTCTGAGGACAGTATGGCAGCAATTTGGGTAGTCTTTGGCCACTCGGCGGTGATATCAAATATTGAAAAATGGTCAACGGATATCGGGGATTCGAACCCGGAACCCTAGGCTCCCATGCCCGAACTCTGACTACTGCACCACCGCCTCCCACCGCTGCCACTCTTCTTCCACATCATACTTCTTACATTCTCACTGCATTCCACCTGCCTAGAATCATCTGGTATTCCACTGTTTTCTCCTTTATGTTCAACTCACTCCCTTTCAGAGATCTCTTTGCCTCCCCCACTTGTCTAGTCTTCACCCACTTTATATTTACTGTCAGGTTTCCCTCCACAATGAAGTGATAGGTCATGCCTTCCCTTTCCCCTCTTCAAACTCTCACGTCCAACAACCTTGCTACCACATTCCTCAACACATCCACCTAGTCCATCATTACTTTATCCACAACTTTTCCATTGTCATCTCATCCTCATCCAATATCCTTCTTCATGAGCAAGGTGTTTCCCACTACCAACTCTCTACATATAATCCTATAGTTCTTTCTCCTTTTTAATTTCTTCCTGACACACCGTGCTTGCCAACCACGTCTTCAACTACCTCATCACCAACACGACCATTTAAGTCTTCTAACTCAACAACACTCACATTCGCTCCAAAACTACGAATATTCATCCAAATAATTCCAGAGTCTCCGTTCCTGTTTCATGTTTCTCACTACCAGGATCATATGCACACACAAACACCCACAACTCTCACCCAAACTTTACTTTCACCCACATCAGTCTCAATGACACTTTTGTTCACTCCCACCATCCCACCACACACTTGTCTCACTTCCTGACTCACTGGAAAGGTCACTCCTTCCTTTGCTCTGCCTCTGTTCTCTGTTCATACCTGACATCCTTTCACTCACACCCAAACTCACATTCACCTTTGCCTTTCAGTTTTGTTTCACTCAATGCTAATACAAACTTTTGCTCCACAAACATTTTTTCAATCACCTCCCTTGTACTAGCTCCCAACACATGGCATATTGAATTTCAGATTATAAATATTTACCATCAGTGTAGTCATCCATGTTATATTTGTTATAATGACATTGTAAAGCATAAATTTATTTCCAAAGGCACAGAGAACAGAAGGAAGAAGCTCAAGCCAAGTTTGTGGAAATCCAAGCTGCATATGAAAGACTATCTGCAATTAAGAATCAACGAAAATTAAGGAACAAGCTTGAAGAGGAGAGGTAAAGTTTTTTTCTTTTCTTTTTTTTTTGCTTCCTTATGAAACATTATGATCTCTAATTGACTATCAGTAGCTTGCACTTAGATAGTTTTGTACATATTGGCATTATTTATATAGTAGAAGTAACACATTTGTTCATGAAATGTGTCCAAGGTTTGTTTTGTAACTTTGTATTGTATAATGTTAAAAGTCTATCAATATACACACCTAAAACCCCTTTATTAAAGTAATATACAAATATTTTGGGTATATGTAGTGGCTCTCAAGTTTTTTAATTTAATTAGAGAATTTTGTGTAGAAACAAGAAAGTATTATTAGCTCTCAAAGTACTGTAGTTTTTCTATTCATTTGACTGGAATGTTATGCCTTACATTCAAGGAACAACATCCATTTTACAGATGATAGTTATATGCATGTTATTTAATTCTAGTATTTTTCTCCAACCTTAAGTGTATATGTGTGTGGTTGTGTTTGTGTGTTTTGGAATATCTTGTTCCAGACAGTGATTCAAACTTGAGATTACACCAAGGTTGCAATATATGCTTAAAGTAGGTAAATGCTAAAAAAAAAAAAAAAAAAAAAAAAAAATAATTTCCTGCTCTTGTTAAAGGTGTCACAGCAGATCATCCGTCTCCATCTCACCCTCTCCTCTGCATCTTCCTCTGTCACACCATCTCTAACCACATCCATAAACCTCCTCTTTGTTCTTCCTCTTCTCCCTGGCGATTCCATCCTCCGCATCCTTCATCTGACATACCCAACATCATTCCTCACCACATACCCAAATCATGTCAATCTTGCCTTTCTCACTATGTCTCCGAACCATCCTACCTGTTCTGTCCCTCTTAATATAGTAATTTTTAATCCTGTCCATTCTCATTATTCCCATTGAAAGTTGCAGCATCTTCAACTCTGCTACCTCCAACTCTACCTCCCATCTTTTTGGCAGTGCTACTGCCTTCACTACATAAGATCTATCTATCTATATACCAAGCTGAAATTTCCCTAAAGTGGGTAAATGAAGATATGTCACATACTCATACCACACCACACCAAACACACACCCACACACACACACGCACATGCATACATACACATGAATTCCTCTCACTTAGCACCTAGGCCCCTAGAGGAGGAGGAGGAGAGAAGAGCACCCCACCCAACATTGCACGTAGGGACAGTCATGCAAATGGGGACCAGGGTGTGGGTCACTTACACAACATAAATCTTCAGAACATTCCAAAGAGCTTTTCTATCATATGTTTTTTCTAGGTCCATGAAAGCTGCATACATTTTTTCATTATCTCTTAAGTACTCCTTTACCATAATTTTAATTGCAAATATCTGATCCACACAAGCTTTTCCTTTCCTAAATCCTCCCTGCTCCTCGTTAACCTTCCCTTCAGTTACTTCCATCAGTCTCTCCATTATAACTTTCCCATACACTTATCATGGCACACTAAGCAAACTTATCCCTCTATAATTGTTACACTCACCTTTACTACTTTTATCTTTATGCAAGGGCACGATAATTACTTTGGTGCAAAAAAAGAAAATACTCTGTCAGATTACTTGGGACAGCGGGAGGTTGTTATTACATACAACAATGAGATTTAATACAACAGTTTTACTTCGGTAATGTTGTTTATACATTTGGATACATAATAGAATATGGTAGTTTGTATCTTTAAAATGACATGAGATGGTGCATGCATAAAAAGATGTTAGGAAGTGGAGTTGTAGAAAATGTGTGCCCTTGGTATTGGATGTGAGGTTAGAACAGCAGCAAATTTTGGTATTTTACGACAAAAAGGAAAGATTATATATGACGTAAATTGTAATCACCTATATAGTATCTAATAACTTTCAAATCATCTATTCAGTCTGCTGAAACAGTATTCTTCATCTCTGCCAGTTGAAACAGGGCCATTGTTTTTGTGAACTCATTTAGTAAAGATGCATCAATTGAAACCTTGGTGTGGTTTGTGTTGATTATTAAGGTGACAATGATCAATGGGATATCATCACCACATTGGAGGATGTTACATCCAAAACTTGCAGTGATAGAACACCAAAAGTATGTATTCCATATTTTTCCAGAGATTAATTATACTCATGTACTTAATATTTATATTGTTTTTCTAACCTTGCAATCCAGAATTTATTCAGATGAAGGTTTGACATAGAAAAGGCCAAATTTGACTTTTTCTGCAGTTGATCATTTTTTTTTACTGTGGATTGATGAATAATAGTCCTGTGGTGGGACTGAAAGAATACTATCACCATAATCCTGTGGATTGTAAAAGGCGACCAAAAGGGACAGAATGAGGGGTCTGGGAAGCTCCTCCTCTGTATTCTCTCGTATAAAAAGACAGGGCATAGAGGGTGAACAGAAAGTAATGTCTCCCTGAACCTTAAACTCCTTATCTTGGCTACTTCCCTTTGAGGGAAATATTTGCTGGGTATATAGATAGATAAAATATAAAAATCAATAGTTAGTTGTATGATGGTGGGAATGCCACAGATAGCAATATCAAGACTGCCATAAACTTGCATATCCAGACATGTGGTGTCAAGGATATGAGGTACTCATGGATACTGACATGTAAGTGAGTTAATAATATGAATAAAGGAGGTGGTGGTCTAGTGGGTAGGGGTCGGGCATACCAGCTCAGGGTCCCGCGTTCAAGCCTCAGCACAGGCTGGCCACTTTTCTTCGTTACTACAGCCGAGTGGCCTAAGATCACCCACATGCTGCCATAACACCATCCTTGCCGGGACTGCAACGTTATATGCGCGAGGAGCTTCCGCTGGCAGCATGAGCCTATCAATAAGAAGAAGCAAGGCGTCACTTAAAAAATCTAACCCGCGCTACTAACGGGTGGAGGCCAACCATCTAAAGGTCTCCCTGAAGCCTACCGGCGCCATGGGGAAAAAAAAAAAAAAAAAAAACTAAGTGCTGACCTTTGGTATCAGAAATTCCAGACATTATAAAATTAAATGCCAAAAATTTGCAACCTGTGGTGTTAACAAGAAGAATAAGTATACCATTAGGCTCATTGAGATGTATTTTCTAGTGTATAACATTTTATATATATATATATATATATATATATATATATATATATATATATATATATATATATATATATATATATATATATATATATATATATATATTAAAAGGGTAATGGCTAAGGGAAAACAGAAATAAGTAAAAAAAAAATCCCGCTTGTCGCCAGACCCTGTAAAGAGGACAGTAGGAGAATAGAAGCAAGGGGTGGAGATCCAGTTAACATTAGAGGTGTCTTGACACTCCTCTCTTGAAAGAGTTCAAGTCATAGGCAGGTGGAAAAACAGACAAAGGAAGAGTTCCAGAGTTTACCAGTGTAAGGGATGAAAGAGTGAAGATACTGGTTAACTCTTGCATTAGGAAGATGGACAGAATAAGGATGAGAAGAAGTAGAAAGTCTTGTGCAGCGAGGCTGCGGGAGGGGGGGAGGCATGCAGTTAGCAAGTTCAGAAGAGCAGTCAGCATGAAAATAGCGGTAAAAGATAGATAAAGATGCAACATTGCGGCGGTGACTTAAAGAATCAAGAAAGTCAGTTAGAGGAGGAGAGTTGATGAGACGAAAAGCTTTAGACTCCACCCTGTTTAAAAGAGCTGTGTGAGTTGAGCCCCCCCAGACATGTGAGCCATACTCCATACATGGGCGGATAAGGCCCCTGTACAGAGCAAGCAGCTGAGAGGGAGAGAAAAATGGACGCAGACGCCATAGGACACCTAACTTCTTGGAAGCTGATTTAGCAAGAGTAGAGATATGAAATTGCCAGTTTAGATTTTTAGCAAAGGATAGACCGAGTGTGTTTAATGTGGTGGAGAGGGGAAGTTGAGTGTCATTGAAGAAGAGGGGATAGTTATCTGGAAGGTTATGTCGAGTAGATAGTTGTAGAAATTGAGTTTTTGAGGCATTGAACAAAACTAGGTTTGCTCTGCCCCAATCAGAAACAAGTGAAAGATCAGAAGTTAAGCGTCCTATAGCATCTCGCCTTGAGTCATTTAATTCTTGTTGGGTTGGGCGTCTGTTGTACGACGTTGAAAAATGCAAGGTGGTGTCATCAGCATAGGAGTGGATAGGGCATTGAGTCAGATTTAGGAGATCATTGATGAATAATAGAAAGAGAGTGGGTGATAGGACAGAACCCTGAGGAACACCACTGTTGATAGTTTTAGGAGAAGAACAATGACCGTCCACTACAGCAGCAATAGACCGGTCGGAAAGGAAACTAGAGATGAAGGTACAGAGAGAAGGATAGAATCCGTAGGAGGGTAGTTTAGAAATTAAAGATTTATGCCAGACTCTATCGAAGGCTTTCGATATGTCAAGGCCGACAGCAAAGGTTTCACCAAAGTCCCTAAAAGAGGATGACCAAGATTCAGTTAGGAAAGCAAGAAGATCACCAGTAGATCGGCCTTTACGGAAACCATACTGGCAATCAGAGAGAAGGTTGTGAGCTGATAGATGCCTCATTATCTTCTTGTTAAGGACAGATTCAAAGGCTTTAGAAAGGCAGGAAATCAAAGCTATAGGGCGGTAGTTAGAAGGATTGGAGCGGTCACCCTTTTTAGGGACAGGTTGAATGTGAGCAAACTTCCAGCAAGAAGGATAGGTAGAAGTAGAGAGACAGACGAAAGAGTTTGACCAGGCAGTGAGCGAGTTCGGAAGCACAGTTTTTGAGAACAACAGGAGGGACTCCATCCGGACCGTAAGCCTTCCGAGAATCAAGGCCAGAGAGGGCCTGGAAAACGTCATAATAAAGAATTCTAATTTTAGGGATGAAGTAGTCAGAGGGTGGAGGAGTAGGAGGAATATGCCCAGTATCATCCAAAGTAGAGTTGGTAGCAAAGGTTTGAGCGAAGAGTTCAGCTTTAGAGAAAGAAGAGACAGCCGTGGGGCCATCTCGTTGAAGTAAAGGAGGGAAAGATGAAGAAGTAAAATTGTTAGAGATATTATTGGCTAGATGCCAGAAATCACGAGAAGAGTTAGAGTTGGAAAGATTTTGACATTTTCTATTGATGAAAGAGTTTTTAGTAAGTTGGAGAATAGATTTGGCATGATTACGGGCAGAAATATATAGGGCATGAGTTTCAGCAGATGGATGGCTACGGTACCGTTTGTGAGCCGCCTCTCTATCATTGACAGCACGAGGACAAGCAGAGTTAAACCAGGGCTTTTTAGCTTTAGTATTAGAGAAAGTATGAGGAATGTATAGCTCCATGCCAGAGATAATCACCTCTGTTATGCGCTCGGCACACAGAGAAGGATCTCTGACATGGTAGCAATAATCATCCCAAGGAAAATCAGAATAGTACTGCCTCAGGTCTTCCCACTTAGCAGAGTTGAAATGCCAGAAGCACCTCTGCTTAGGCGGGTCCTGAGGCTACACTGGAGTGATAGGACAGGTAACGGAAATAAAATTGTGATCGGAGGAGCCCAACGGAGAGGAAAGTTTAACAGAGTAAGCTGAAGGGTTGGAAGTTAGGAAAAGATCAAGAATGTTGGGCGTGTCTCCAAGGCGGTCAGGGATACGGGTAGGGAACTGCACTAGCTGCTCTAGGTCATGAAGGATAGCAAAGTTGAAGGTTTGTTCACCAGGTTGGTCAGTGAAAGAAGATGAAAGCCAAAGCTGGTGGTGAACATTGAAATCCCCTAAAATGGAGATCTCAGCATAAGGAAAGTGAGATAGGATGTGCTCCACCTTGGAAGTCAAATAGTCAAAGAATTTTACATAGATGTGCTCCACCTTGGAAGTCAAATAGTCAAAGAATTTTACATAGTCAGAGGAATTAGGTGAGAGATATACAGCACAGATGAATTTAGTTAGAGAGTGACATTGAAGTCTTAGCCAGATGGTAGAAAATTCTGAAGATTCAAGATTGTGGGCATGAGAGCAAGTAATGTCGTTACGCACATATGCGCAACAGCCAGCTTTGGATTGAAAATGAGGATAGAGAAAGTAGGAGGGAACAGAGAAGGGGCTGCTGTCAGTAGTCACAGACAACTGTGTTTCAGTTAGGAAGAGAAGATGAGGTTTAGTGGAGGAGAGATGGTGTTCTACAGATTGGAAATTAGATCTAAGGCCACGAATGTTGCAGAAATCGAGAGTAAAAGTATTAGAGGAAGTGTCAAGACACCCGAGGTCGTCAGCAGAGGGGCAGTCCGACCTGGGGACATTTGTGGTCCCCTCCCCAGATGGGGACTCCGAGGCTGGGTGTGGTGAAGCCATTTTAAAATTTTGATTTAAAGAGAGTGTAAAAGTGTAAGGTGTAGTAATGTTATGTAGGTAGTAGAAGAAGTTGTCTTTAGAGGGCAGGTTGCAGCTGCTCTCTTGTGTAAATGAGACACTAAGGGAACCGGGAAGAGAGGACACGGAGAATCACTCAGTCATGCTGTGATATAATACACACCTTAATTTTGAAGAGAAAATATAAGAAAAAGTGTAAGAAGGCTTTTGCAGTGTTAAATCCACTGTTTAATGATGTGACTAATACAGCATGTCTTGAGCAGTGACATAACTATTGATGTTGTGCATTCATAATGTTAGTTCTTTCACTTTGAAGTGCAGAAAACAAGTGCAGCCAACATTGTTCAAGCATCCTTTTCTCAGGATGTTCAGCACATATCTGTCCTACCTACTCATCATAGAAGAGCTTGAAAGCATCACCAAAGGATGTAAGTCCAGGATTCAATCCTGAAAACTGAGAAACAAATTGTATTTATAGTGTGTATCAGCATCTATCAGAAAGCATGTCTGCTTTTAGCTTCCATTCCTCCTTGGCTTCCTGCACACTTAACTGATCGCTCTCATGCTCGTCATCACTCATGGACTCTGTCATCTTCAGGATCCTCCATGTCAAATGTACACATATCATTTCCATCGATGTCATCAGAAAGATGACAACCAAAGAAAACTTGATCTTGGTGAGAAACAAACATGGTGGACACCAGGCAGCAGTTGCCTTGTGGGCCTTGAGTCTTTCTTTGTAGTTTTATGATTGGTTCCCTAATGAAAAGCGTGGAGTAATAGTTGCGTGCATATCTACCTAGTTGTAGTATGCAGGACCTGAGCTACACTTGAGTGGTCCTGTCTCCGTATCTATAATAGCCAAGTTTTTCCTTGTGTGTGTGTGTGTGTGTGTGTGTGTGTGTGTCCTGTTAATTCTTTAAAAATTGAATTGTCTAATGAAAATATATCTCAATGATTTATTCATTCAAATTGTAGGAGGGTGTACGTGTTTTGTCAATGTGTTGTGTCATGTTATATTTTTCTGTTGCTGGCAGCGCCATGCGAGGGTTGCTTTTTACCCTGCGTTTTGCTGCCAGTTGCCGGTGAGCACCAAACAACCGAGAGAGTGATATACCATTACAATGAACTACCTGTAAATCATTTGTTGGTACGTTATCAGTGAGGCTTATAATAAGGTAAATACAATATGTAGGTTATTGTCCGTAGTGGTAGTTGGTAGTTTAACTAATGTAGATGACCGATTTGTTTACATACATGTTTAGCGTTGAGTTGACTCAGCTGGTTAGGCGTGGCCGGTAGATTTTAAGACCCCTAATTTTGTACCGGGTCTATAGGAATTACCAGAATTTCAATTTTTTAAAGCATATGATATAATTAATGAAGAGGAAGACTATAAAAATAATTGAATTATAAAAAGGGAAACTATGAAGAATTACGCCAATATGTTAAAGAAGTTAACTGGGAGCAAGAACTTGGAAGATCAGATGTATACACTCAATACTTCAAATCTTGTGAAATCTTCAAAGCAGGAGTATTTAAGCACATTCCCTTAATGAAAGTGAAAGTGAAGAGGTTAAATTAATGGGTTGATAATCAATGTATAAAATGGAAAAGAAAGAGAACTGCTACACTATGTTATGCTACACACACACACACACACTCACACTAATACACACATAAACACACAGACTTCTCACGTGGTTCAGTGGTTAACATCCCCCCCCTCACAACCGGCAAGGCGTGGGTTCGCTCAGATTGCTAAGGATTTTTCACTGCCAGGGAGTGGTTACTGTTCCCCTTGAGCAAGGGGATGGGTGTGTGTGATGTGTGAGAGGTCTCAGCCTTACCCATAGATCCGTCTCTATGAGCTCTGAGCTCTTTCGGTGAATGTGATGGCTGACGATCACGAGTCCAGCGCGTGATCCTCCAGACCATGGTGAACACATTCACACACACGCACACACTAACACACACACACACACGCACACACACACACACACGCACACACACACACACACACACACACACACACACACACACACACACATCTCACATCCATAGTTGGTAAATGAATGGAAACTATAAAACGTGATAAACTAGTGAGTTTCCTAGAAAAAAAATACTCAACGTGACTTTCGAAATAAACGCTCTTATTTAACAAATCTGCTTGATGTTCATAACGATGTATTCAACATTTATGACGTGACAAAAGCGGTAAATATAGTTTATCTTGACCTTCGACAAAGTTCCCCATTAACGATTACTAAAAATTTGAGTCACATGGCATAGCTGGGACTGTTGCCATCTGTTCTTCCTTTGTACACACACACACACACACACACACACACACTTCTACGAAAAGGTCATGTCAATATCAGCTATGTCTCGGGTCTCAGGTGTCACATTTGCCTCCCAAGTGGTGACGCGAACTGTCAGTTGACTTGTATTACCCGTCCTCTCGCGGAACTTTCTATGCAAAACTTTTATCCTTCATAAAATTTCACTATTTGCTCTTAGTTTATATGATGTATTTTTCATCAGAGGTGATAGAGCAGTCATCCAATATCTGGGATGAATGACTGAACATACAATATAGACAATATTTGAAGACATGATTTATGGTAGTGCTTCTATCAGCATCTATCAGAAAGCATGTCTGCTTTTAGCTTCCATTCCTCCTTGGCTTCCTGCACACTTAACTGATCGCTCTCATGCTCGTCATCACTCATGGACTCTGTCATCTTCAGGATCCTCCACAATTTCCCTGAACTCTGTCAACCAACTAAAAGCAAGGGGCTGACAGGTTCAGAGTACTTTCTCCCTTAACAATTTAAAACGTTGAATAACCAAAACAGGTTACCACAAACTTGCCTGTAGAAGTACTGTTCAGTACTGATGCGGTATTTTTTTACCCTCTTTTGCACTTTTTTGAAGAGGCTTAGTGAGACCAACGCTGGAAATAATCGTGTATATGTTGTAACTAGGAAGTTTGCGGTGCATTCCAAGCAATCATCTCAGTTCACAACATGCGCACCTTAAATTACTTCCACCCGCCTGGAGAGCGGCACGGAGACTATATCCAGCTACACCGGAATACAACCATTACCAAGGACTTAATCTACAGTTATTGTGCGGTAGGGTGGAGCCTGCATGCACAGTTGTGCTCTACGCTGTGCTAACACCTCAGTCTTGCTCACGGTTTAGCAGAGTTGTGGTGACGTTTGCTGTTAATAATTTCGGAGATTGACATTATTTTTGCAATTTGATTGCCCTCGTTTGGACAAACTGAGTGAAACAAAAAGAAAATGAAGTTGGCAATTCGTCCACTGGTTGTGATTGTAATCGTTGATTTAGTTTGCGTGTGTTATTGGATCTCCAGCGTTCATAGTAAGTTGCTGATAAATGCCTCTCGTCGGATCGTAAAAGGCAACAAAAAAGGACTGAACAAAGGATCTGACAACCCCTCCTCTGTATTATCTCCTATGAAAAAACGGCTCAGAAAGGGAGGGGAGAGTGGAGTCTCCCTCAACCCTAAATGTCTTATTTTGGCTACCCCGTATTAATGGGGTTTTAAGCCAGGTGTGTGTGTATATATATATATATATATATATATATATATATATATATATATATATATATATATATATATATATATTGTATAGATGACACATG
>JAPQNM010000045.1:2498131-2503131 GCA_029783475.1 Metacarcinus magister | reverse complement strand
GTGGTGACGGTATGATGTGTTTACCTGTGTGTGGTGACGGTATGCTGTGTTTACCTGTGTGTGGTGACGGTATGATCTGTTTACCTGTGTGTGGTGACGGAATGATCTGTTTACCTGTGTGTGGTGACGGTATGATGTGTTTACCTGTGTGTGGTGACGGAATGATCTGTTTACCTGTGTGTGGTGACGGTATGCTGTGTTTACCTGTGTGTGGTGACGGAATGATCTGTTTACCTGTGTGTGGTGACGGAATGATCTGTTTACCTGTGTGTGGTGACGGTATGCTGTGTTTACCTGTGTGTGGTGACGGTATGCTGTGTTTACCCGTGTGTGGTGACGGTATGCTGTGTTTACCTGTGTGTGGTGACGGAATGATCTGTTTACCTGTGTGTGGTGACGGAATGCTGTGTTTACCTGTGTGTGGTGACGGTATGCTGTGTTTACCTGTGTGTGGTGACGGAATGATGTGTTTACCTGTGTGTGGTGACGGTATGATGTGTTTACCTGTGTGTGGTGACGGTATGCTGTGTTTACCTGTGTGTGGTGACGGTATGCTGTGTTTACCTGTGTGTGGTGACGGTATGATGTGTTTACCTGTGTGTGGTGACGGAATGCTGTGTTTACCTGTGTGTGGTGACGGTATGCTGTGTTTACCTGTGTGTGGTGACGGTATGATGTGTTTACCTGTGTGTGGTGACGGTATGATGTGTTTACCTGTGTGTGGTGACGGTATGCTGTGTTTACCTGTGTGTGGTGACGGTATGATGTGTTTACCTGTGTGTGGTGACGGTATGCTGTGTTTACCTGTGTGTGGTGACGGTATGCTGTGTTTACCTGTGTGTGGTGACGGTATGCTGTGTTTACCTGTGTGTGGTGACGGTATGCTGTGTTTACCTGTGTGTGGTGACGGAATGATCTGTTTACCTGTGTGTGGTGACGGTATGATCTGTTTACCTGTGTGTGGTGACGGTATGCTGTGTTTACCTGTGTGTGGTGACGGTATGATGTGTTTACCTGTGTGTGGTGACGGTATGCTGTGTTTACCTGTGTGTGGTGACGGTATGCTGTGTTTACCTGTGTGTGGTGACGGTATGCTGTGTTTACCTGTGTGTGGTGACGGTATGCTGTGTTTACCTGTGTGTGGTGACGGTATGACTTGTTTACCTGTGTGTGGTGACGGAATGATCTGTTTACCTGTGTGTGGTGACGGTATGATGTGTTTACCTGTGTGTGGTGACGGTATGACTTGTTTACCTGTGTGTGGTGACGGTATGCTGTGTTTACCTGTGTGTGGTGACGGAATGATGTGTTTACCTGTGTGTGGTGACGGTATGCTGTGTTTACCTGTGTGTGGTGACGGAATGATGTGTTTACCTGTGTGTGGTGACGGTATGCTGTGTTTACCTGTGTGTGGTGACGGTATGCTGTGTTTACCTGTGTGTGGTGACGGTATGATGTGTTTACCTGTGTGTGGTGACGGTATGCTGTGTTTACCTGTGTGTGGTGACGGAATGATGTGTTTACCTGTGTGTGGTGACGGTATGATGTTTTTACCTGTGTGTGGTGATGGTATGCTGTGTTTACCTGTGTGTGGTGACGGTATGATGTGTTTACCTGTGTGTGGTGACGGTATGCTGTGTTTACCTGTGTGTGGTGACGGTATGCTGTGTTTACCTGTGTGTGGTGACGGTATGATGTGTTTACCTGTGTGTGGTGATGGTATGATGTGTTTACCTGTGTGTGGTGACGGTATGCTGTGTTTACCTGTGTGTGGTGACGGAATGATCTGTTTACCTGTGTGTGGTGACGGTATGATGTGTTTACCTGTGTGTGGTGACGGTATGCTGTGTTTACCTGTGTGTGGTGACGGTATGCTGTGTTTACCTGTGTGTGGTGACGGAATGATCTGTTTACCTGTGTGTGGTGATGGTATGCTGTGTTTACCTGTGTGTGGTGACGGTATGCTGTGTTTACCTGTGTGTGGTGACGGTATGCTGTGTTTACCTGTGTGTGGTGACGGTATGATGTGTTTACCTGTGTGTGGTGATGGTATGATGTGTTTACCTGTGTGTGGTGACGGTATGCTGTGTTTACCTGTGTGTGGTGACGGAATGATCTGTTTACCTGTGTGTGGTGACGGTATGATGTGTTTACCTGTGTGTGGTGATGGTATGCTGTGTTTACCTGTGTGTGGTGACGGTATGCTGTGTTTAACTGTCACCACACACAGGTAAACACAGCATACCGTCACCACACACAGGTAAACACATCATACCATCACCACACACAGGTAAACAGATCATACCGTCACCACACACAGGTAAACACATCATAACGTCACCACACACAGGTAAACACAGCATACCGTCACCACACACAGGTAAACACAGCATACCGTCACCACACACAGGTAAACACAGCATACCGTCACCACACACAGGTAAACAGATCATACCGTCACCACACACAGGTAAACACAGCATACCGTCACCACACACAGGTAAACACAGCATACCGTCACCACACACAGGTAAACACAGCATACCGTCACCACACACAGGTAAACACATCATACCGTCACCACACACAGGTAAACAGATCATACCGTCACCACACACAGGTAAACACAGCATACCATCACCACACACAGGTAAACACAGCATACCGTCACCACACACAGGTAAACACATCATACCGTCACCACACACAGGTAAACACATCATACCGTCACCACACACAGGTAAACACATCATACCGTCACCACACAGGTAAACACAGCATACCGTCACCACACACAGGTAAACACATCATACCGTCACCACACACAGTTAAACACATCATACCGTCACCACACACAGGTAAACACAGCATACCGTCACCACACACAGGTAAACAGGTCATACTGTCACCACACACAGGTAAACACATCATACCGTCACCACACACAGGTAAACACAGCATACCGTCACCACACACAGGTAAACAGGTCATACTGTCACCACACACAGGTAAACACAGGATACCGTCACCACACACAGGTAAACACATCATACCGTCACCACACAGGTAAACACAGCATACCGTCACCACACACAGGTAAACACAGCATACCGTCACCACACACAGGTAAACACATCATACCGTCACCACACACAGGTAAACACAGCATACCGTCACCACACACAGGTAAACACATCATACCGTCACCACACACAGGTAAACACAGCATACCGTCACCACACACAGGTAAACACATCATACCGTCACCACACACAGGTAAACACATCATACCGTCACCACACACAGGTAAACACATCATACCGTCACCACACACAGGTAAACACAGCATACCGTCACCACACACAGGTAAACACAGTCATACTGTCACCACACACAGGTAAACACAGCATACCGTCACCACACACAGGTAAACACAGCATACCGTCACCACACACAGGTAAACACAGCATACCGTCACCACACACAGGTAAACACATCATACCGTCACCACACACAGGTAAACAGATCATACCGTGACGGTATGCTGTGTTTACCTGTGTGTGGTGACGGTATGCTGTGTTTACCTGTGTGTGGTGACGGTATGATCTGTTTACCTGTGTGTGGTGACGGTATGCTGTGTTTACCTGTGTGTGGTGACGGTATGATCTGTTTACCTGTGTGTGGTGACGGTATGATGTGTTTACCTGTGTGTGGTGACGGTATGCTGTGTTTACCTGTGTGTGGTGACGGTATGCTGTGTTTACCTGTGTGTGGTGACGGTATGCTGTGTTTACCTGTGTGTGGTGACGGAATGATCTGTTTACCTGTGTATGGTGACGGTATGCTGTGTTTACCTGTGTGTGGTGACGGTATGCTGTGTTTACCTATGTGTGGTGACGGAATGATCTGTTTACCTGTGTGTGGTGACGGTATGATGTGTTTACCTGTGTGTGGTGACGGTATGCTGTGTTTACCTGTGTGTGGTGACGGAATGATCTGTTTACCTGTGTGTGGTGACGGTATGATGTGTTTACCTGTGTGTGGTGACGGTATGATGTGTTTACCTGTGTGTGGTGATGGTATGCTGTGTTTACCTGTGTGTGGTGACGGTATGATGTGTTTACCTGTGTGTGGTGACGGTATGATGTGTTTACCTGTGTGTGGTGACGGTATGATGTGTTTACCTGTGTGTGGTGACGGTATGATCTGTTTACCTGTGTGTGGTGACGGTATGATGTGTTTACCTGTGTGTGGTGACGGTATGATGTGTTTACCTGTGTGTGGTGACGGTATGATGTGTTTACCTGTGTGTGGTGACGGTATGATGTGTTTACCTGTGTGTGGTGACGCTATGATGTGTTTACCTGTGTGTGGTGACGGTATGCTGTGTTTACCTGTGTGTGGTGATGGTATGATGTGTTTACCTGTGTGTGGTGACGGTATGCTGTGTTTACCTGTGTGTGGTGATGGTATGCTGTGTTTACCTGTGTGTGGTGACGGTATGCTGTGTTTACCTGTGTGTGGTGACGGTATGATGTTTTTACCTGTGTGTGGTGATGGTATGCTGTGTTTACCTGTGTGTGGTGACGGTATGATGTGTTTACCTGTGTGTGGTGACGGTATGCTGTGTTTACCTGTGTGTGGTGACGGTATGCTGTGTTTACCTGTGTGTGGTGACGGTATGATGTGTTTACCTGTGTGTGGTGATGGTATGATGTGTTTACCTGTGTGTGGTGACGGTATGCTGTGTTTACCTGTGTGTGGTGACGGAATGATCTGTTTACCTGTGTGTGGTGACGGTATGATGTGTTTACCTGTGTGTGGTGATGGTATGCTGTGTTTACCTGTGTGTGGTGACGGTATGCTGTGTTTACCTGTGTGTGGTGACGGAATGATCTGTTTACCTGTGTGTGGTGATGGTATGCTGTGTTTACCTGTGTGTGGTGACGGTATGCTGTGTTTACCTGTGTGTGGTGACGGTATGCTGTGTTTACCTGTGT
>JAPQNM010000045.1:2485631-2493131 GCA_029783475.1 Metacarcinus magister | reverse complement strand
AGATGTATATATAAAAAAGAATCGTCTTTTCAGGTTTCTATTGTATTTAGGTTAATTAAAAAAAACTAAACAACATTGAGACTATTACATGTTTGTGAGTTTGAAGCAACACCATTGCAATCTATGCTGCTTTACTTGTTTGACCTTGATGATGTTGCATCTTTGTAGGCTGGCCTGACATAAATCTAGCTGACTTGATCCGGTTAGCACTAGTGTGGCACTTGGGAAGCATTTACACGGATAGTGACGTTGTGTGTATCCGTCCGTTGATCCACCTCAGGAATGTAGTGGCGTGGCAGGAATTGTCTACCATTGGCTCAGGTGCATTCCACTTCACTCAACACCATCCAGTTCTTCTGCAAATTATGTCACGCGTTGCCCAAACTTTTAAGGTTAGTAATAATCAGGGATGAAATCTGCTACTGAACTTGCAATATATATTCAGAGTGCACGTAAAACTATCAAATATTGAGTCATGGGGAGTAAGGGGATTAAGCCCCGGTTCTCATCATATATATATATTTATATATATATATATATATATATATATATATATATATATATATATATATATATATATATATATATGTATATATATATATATATATATATATATATATATATATATATACTTATATATTTTGATGTTTGGTCTAAAAGGAAGCAAATATTAATTAGAAAATGTGAACAGATCGATAGGAGGGTGAGTCCTGGGCGATTATCGTGAGGCAGACAGTACGTGAGGTTAGATTTTGAATGGATGAAGTTTGTCTGTCAGTCTGTCTCTGTTTCTATGAACCCCGCCCCCCCACACACACGCACGCACGCACGCACACACGCACGCACGCACGCACGCACGCACGCACGCACGCACGCACGCACGCACGCACACACACACACACACCACACACACACACACACACACACACACACACACACACACACACACACACACACACACACACACACACACACACACACACACACACACATTCTCTCTCTCTCTCTCTCTCTCTCTCTCTCTCTCTCTCTTCTCTCTCTCTCTCTCTCTCTCTCTCTCTCTCTCTCTCTCTCTCTCTCTCTCTCTCTCTCTCTCTCTCTCTCTCTCTCTCTCTCTCTCTCTCTCTCTCTCTCATCACCATCACCATCACCATCATTATAGATGTAGTGTTTCTCTCTACACAGCCCACCACCAAGGCTTGCCAGAGTTACACTTTAACCTTCCTTCTGAAAGTTCGTCCCTGTAATCCGTACTCATTCACCTATGTCCTCTCAAAGCCAGCTGCACACGCCTGCCCTACCATTCCATCCCTAAATCATTTCAGTTTATTTTTTCCTCACACACGGGGATGATACTTGAGTTATTATAAAGGTGAGCCTCGTTTCTATGGTCAAAACCTGTAATGTTTTCATATGTTAGTATCGCCCTGATAATGATGGAGGCCAAGGGCGAGGGATGGTGGGTGGGGATGCGTTTGAGGCTGCAAATCCCAAACAAGGCTTCTGTATCAGGCCATTCTTCACCCTCAACCTTCCCTGCAGATACTGGCGCACACAATTTATGACTACCTCTTGCATTGGAATAGCTTTCAAGTTAATGTTCGCCGTATATACTTAGAGTGGTAATGCCGTAGCCATTGTTGTGTTACCTTTGTTATCCCGTGTGTTGGCAGGGAGATGAGTGGGGTGCCGCGGGTCCTCATGCCTTCACTAGCGTGGTAAAACAACACTGTCAAGGTCACAGTCTGGTAGAAGGAAAGGCAGCACGGTGTGGAGAGTTAACTGTGCTACCCATTCAGGCTTTCTACCCTGTGCCAGCTCCGGTCTGGAAAACCATCTTCATGTCACAGACCTCAAGATCCATCTCACAGGTAACCAAGCAGCCAGCATGACTTGATCTATTAATATCTGAGGCAGTTATATCTGGCGCACCTTTAATTATTCTAGTCACATGATGCTTGACGTCATAACGTAAAAACATGTTTACATCTCCACCTATGCTAATAGTGTGAATAGTACTTATGTTGTTGATAATTTACTTTCCTTTATATTTCAAGTGTCACAGAGGTGCTCAGTGTTCATGGTTTATGCAGTAATGAAGCAGCTTATCCCATTTTTGTGACACATTATGGATTTTATATTAAAAGGGTAATGGCTAAGGGAAAACAGAAATAAGTAAAAAAAAAATCCCGCTTGTCGCCAGACCCTGTAAAGAGGACAGTAGGAGAATAGAAGCAAGGGGTGGAGATCCAGTTAACATTAGAGGTGTCTTGACACTCCTCTCTTGAAAGAGTTCAAGTCATAGGCAGGTGGAAAAACAGACAAAGGAAGAGAGTTCCAGAGTTTACCAGTGTAAGGGATGAAAGAGTGAAGATACTGGTTAACTCTTGCATTAGGAAGATGGACAGAATAAGGATGAGAAGAAGTAGAAAGTCTTGTGCAGCGAGACCGCGGGAGGGGGGGAGGCATGCAGTTAGCAAGTTCAGAAGAGCAGTCAGCATGAAAATAGCGGTAAAAGATAGATAAAGATGCAACATTGCGGCGGTGACTTAAAGAATCAAGAAATTCAGTTAGAGGAGGAGAATTGATGAGACGAAAAGCTTTAGACTCCACCCTGTTTAAAAGAGCTGTGTGAGTTGAGCCCCCCCAGACATGTGAGCCATACTCCATACATGGGCGGATAAGGCCACTGTACAGAGCAAGCAGCTGAGAGGGAGAGAAAAATGGACGCAGACGCCATAGGACACCTAACGTCTTGGAAGCTGATTTAGCAAGAGTAGAGATATGAAATTTAGATTTTTAGCAAAGGATAGACCGAGTGTGTTTAATGTGGAGGAGAGGGGAAGTTGAGTGTCATTGAAGAAGAGGGGATAGTTATCTGGATGCTCATTAGTGAAGCCGAATGCAGTGCATGTATGATGCACCAACTGACGAGTGTGAATGAAGATGCAAGTTGCCTTTCACAATACAATGCTATTATTATTATTATTATTATTATTATTATTATTATTATTGTATCATTCTATCTATAAATAGTAGTTATAATCCTCTGTATTAGAAGCCGCGAGAGAGAAAGTTGATACATCCCTGCACCTGGCCTAGTCTTAATCCCAGGAGATGGCGACCCTTCCAATTATCGGATTAACAGGTTCATGTTTTCTCAAAACTCCCTAGAGTCCTATATCACCTTTCACGCAGGTGTTCACGAACTGTGGATATCACTCCTTATCCTTCATCCCTCGACCCAGTCAAAGTTCTCTGTCACTCATCAGTTCACGGCAAGCAGTCAGTCTGGATAGAGGTCCTTCATCCCTCTATCCAGGCTGCTATCAGATCAAAATCAGATCACCTTCAGACTCTGGCGAGATCAGTCATTCGGTCCTCTCAGTCACGACTTCAACTCAAAACCTCTCTCGGCTACATCATATCAATCAGTCTGTATCAACAAATAAGACATAAGAAAACTCAATCTTGTCTTACGATTCCTACCTTGTATTAGAGAAACAATCATCAAAGAAGACTCTAATATACTGCTGGCAGCGGTGTTTCGTCCTTCCAAGCGACGAAAAAAGAATCCAGGTTCTTCCGAGATCAAAAGCTCGCCTTCACCGCCCATCACCAACCGCCCGCCCACCCGCCCACCCACACCGGACCACCTCGCGCGCCCACACCCAGCGCCCACCCAGAGCCACACAGTCGCCCACCTCGCCCCTGGCATTCCTCGTCTGCGTCTCTGAAGTTACGACCCTTCGTCGCCCCTTCTGCAGTAGTCTCCGCTCAAGTGAGTCTACCGGAGTGAGTATCATTGCCTGTTCCTGTCCGTCTCGACGTCGACATAATCAAATCATCACGGATCATCGGGAACCCTCTCTCCCTCAAAATGCATCGTCTACTTCAAGTAACCAGTTCGAGTGGAAGGCCCCTCATTCCTCCACTCGAGGCTGTATCCTCATCAGGCAGTCAGCAAGTGGAAGTACTTTCCCCCTGCCTCCTCATCAGTCTCTTCAGGCAGTCAATCAAAGTGGAAGTCCTTCCCCCTGCCTCCTCCTCATCAAGTGAGTTCAAATCAAGCTAGCTAGAGTAGAAGCAGTCATTCAGTACCTCTACTCGTGTTGCCTTCAGGGAGCCAGCTCAAGTGGGACACTCATCTTCCACTCCAGCTGATTCCTCCACAATATCGTGTGGATCACTACTCAAATCATCACGGATCATCATCACCCTCTCCCTCCTTGGCTGAACGTGTCATCTCTCAGACACCTTTCCTCAACGGACGTGATCCCTAATATATCTGCAGCCTCCACATCAAGTACATCTTCACGAAATTAGGTATTTCTTAATTATCATTCCCAGGGAAGCGCTGTCATCCGCTCCCATTTCTATGTACCTTCTACTTCAAAATTCGTGTAAATAGATCTTGCTATTCAGCTGTATCACGTATTCATCGTATCAATTCAAATTCGTGTAAATTGCTCATATCATATTTCTGTGTCATTTTCTACATGTATATATATGTATGTTTCCTGTGTCATTTTCTACATATATATATATGTATGTTTCCTGTGTCGTTTTCTACATGTATATATATGTATATTCATGTTCAATTCTATATATTCTTATTCATGTGTTGTTTGTTGCATTGTATAATTTCCAAACAACTTCATTTTCAACATTCCCCCTCTGTCTTTTCTTAACATACGAGGACGTATGTTTCCAAGGGGAGAAGCATTGTATCATTCTATCTATAAATAAGTAGTTATAATCCTCTGTATTAGAAGCCGCGAGAGAGAAAGTTGATACATCCCTGCACCTGGCCTAGTCTTAATCCCAGGAGATGGCGACCCTTCCAATTATCGGATTAACAGGTTCATGTTTTCTCAAAACTCCCTAGAGTCCTATATCACCTTTCACGCAGGTGTTCACGAACTGTGGATATCACTCCTTATCCTTCATCCCTCGACCCAGTCAAAGTTCTCTGTCACTCATCAGTTCACGGCAAGCAGTCAGTCTGGATAGAGGTCCTTCATCCCTCTATCCAGGCTGCTATCAGATCAAAATCAGATCATCTTCAGACTCTGGCGAGATCAGTCATTCGGTCCTCTCAGTCACGACTTCAACTCAAAACCTCTCTCGGCTACATCATATCAATCAGTCTGTATCAACAAATAAGACATAAGAAAACTCAATCTTGTCTTACGATTCCTACCTTGTATTAGAGAAACAATCATCAAAGAAGACTCTAATATATTATTGTTATTATTATCATTATTATTATTATTATTATTATTATTATTACTATTGTTGTTATTATTATTATTATTATTACTACTATTATTATTATTATTGTTATTATTATTATCATTATTATTATTATTATTATTATTATTACTATTATTATTATTATTACTGTTATTATTATTGTTATTATTATTATTATTATTATTATTATTATTATTATTATTATTATTATTATTATTATTATTATTATTATTATTATTATTATTATTATTATTATTATTATTATTATTATTATTATTATTATTATTATACAGGAATGAAAGGGACAGCGGTGTGAAGAGGAATCAGCTTGAGGAATAAGATTTAGTTCCTTCGTGTAATGTAATGTATTTCGTTGCCCCACCAGCGTTACCGCAGCTCGTACTTGGTACACACCTGGAAACACCTGAGCCGCGCCCACCCTGTAGTGAAGGACTCTGGCAGTATTTATGACGAGGCCGCGCGTCACTTTTGTCCCTTGACTCGCGAACTGGCCACCGCTCGCTCCACTCTCTACTGATCCTATGTCCTGCAACATTCTGACCTTGACCGCCGCCACGCCTCGGGTTAGTGCCAAATCACTCTATAGGTTATATGTGTTGGTACATTATATAAGGAAAGAGGTGCTAACTGTCATGACTGAATATAAAGTCATAATAAGAGATATGTTGGTTTGTATGTGTGTGTGTGTGTGTGTTTGTGTGTGTGTGTGTTTGTGTGTGTGTGTGTGTGTGTGTGTGTGTGTGTGTGTGTGTGTGTGTGTGTTGTGTGTGTGTGTGTGTGTGTGTGTGTGTGTGTGTGTGTGTGTGTGTGTGGTGTGTGTGTGTGTGTGTGTGTGTGTGTGTGTGTGTGTGTGTGTGTGTGTGTGTGTGTGTGTCTGTGTGTGTGTGTGTGTGTGTGTGTGTGTGTGTGTGTGTGTGTGTGTGTGTGTGTGTGTGTGTGTGTGTGTGTGTGTGTGTGCATGTACGCCACAGGGCTCAGTGGTCGCGCGGCATTAGTAGTGAAATGTAAATCCATTCAATGTATACGGCAGCATGCAGGTAAGAGTGTACTTTCTGAACATAGTGCAATAAGGATTAAATTAATCATAGTGGGTATAAAGAAAACAAAGGTAAACATGTTACTAATTGTATTCAAAGTATATTTGTACTAAATTACAATGTATTTTCCTCTAGCATTCTGCGCGTATTTTCATGGTGACGACGGTGGTGAGATGCAACCGGAATCCCGCATCGGGCCCTTCCAGGTAGTGCAAGGTGTGGAGACAGACTGAACCCTCCAGTCTAACAGACTTGTGTATATATTTGGGGAGGCAGTGGCCTAGTAGTCACAACACGGAAGTGGCAAGCTCGATGTCCCAAGTTCGAATCCCCGCGGAACTTGGCCATTTTTCAAGCTACCCTCGAGTGACCGAAAAAACCCACGTGCTGCTATTCAACTGCGACTGCGACTCTGTGAGTGCATCGGAGACTTTATGGGGCGGCATGAACCTCCACATGCGTCACTTAAAAAATACTGCACCAACCACTAACGGGTGAGGGTCAACTATCGACATCACGGCTCTCAAAAATTCCTGCAGGACATCTGAGCCGCGCAGTAAATAGCCTACAGGTGCTATAGGCTCACACACACACACACACACACACACACACACACACACAAAAAGTCCACCACCACGGTCATTACCAGATGCATCTCGGGTGTCAGTTTTACTTCCAAGTGGTGACAGTAACTGTCAGTTGACCTCTATCACCTGTCTGCTCGCGGAACATTCTTACCAAAACTTGTATTCTTCATCAAATTTCACTATTTGCTCATAGTTTATACGCTGTATTTTTCATCCCAAGACGAGGGATGGATAACTCAAAATGCAATATTTAAAGACATAGGAAATGGCTTATGGAGGTGCTTCTATATCTCCGCAATTGCCCTGAACTCTGTCAACCGATCAGCAGCAAGCGACTGACAGGCTCAGAGTTGTTCCTCCCTAAGCAGGAGGGGGGGTGGGGAGGTAGGGATTTTTGCTATCTTACCGTGCGTCGAGTTATAAGTTGTATGCTTCACATGTTATACAATTCTACCTCGCCAAGAGGGGAAAAGAGTTTCATTGTTGAAGTTCACTCTTAATGTCCTGATAGATAGGCGGCATATTAATTTGTTATTATTACTATTGTTATTATTGTTATTATTATCATTATTATTGTTATTATTATTGTTGTTGTTTAC
>JAPQNM010000045.1:2465631-2483131 GCA_029783475.1 Metacarcinus magister | reverse complement strand
AAGGTCATTTCAGTCAAAGTTCGTCTTTAGTGTACCATGATGAGCCTCACATCCTGGCCAAAGTTGCTCCACCACAGACATAAAGACCAGAAGACAAAACACCTTTGACAGAACGTGCAAGTAAAGTTGTCATTACCGATTTTACCTTAAAAAGTTAACCACATAATTTTGAAGTAGTCATTAATTGACAAACTACAGTTTTGAAACAATAGGGAGTTACACACTCTGATGTCAAGGGGTGACAACTCAACTAATAGCAACACGCGGAGACTTGCTTGATATATGAAACGCCACGCCTCATGACCTCGTAAAGAGACCATGAGGAGGAAGAAGAGGATGTAGGCGGATGCCATTTGGTTAATTACATCCTTTGGGTGATGACCAATTCTAGTTTCGCCTGCCAACTCCTGCAAGCGGGAAAAAACGTATATAAATTTCACTCGTATGTACGTAAATTCATTATGTAAACAGGTTCATAAAGTTTATGAATACATCGAAATAAAAGTTGAGTTCAACTCTGCTCAATAAATCATTACTGAAATATTTAACACAGCTTTTCATGTGTATGTTGTGTTGAGTTTGTCGTCACACACGAATACTTACTGCTAATTGACCTGGCGACGAAACCGTTGCCGCCGAAGGAGTGTAAGCCGTAGTTGGTAGCACCTCTTATCCTCTGGCCAGGAAAGTCTCTGTTGAGGCTGAGCACCCTGGCCATCGCTGCCCCCAGCACCACCATCAGCACCAACAATATCTACAGGAGATGATAGTGATAAGCGTAAAGTGGACACGCACTGTCCATGCTGCTTTTCTCTACATTTCTGTGATGCATATGATACACTGAACTATATTTGTGACAGCTGTGAATACATGCACTACTGCACAATTAAACAAATGTTGTACTTACCGTTTTTAAGTTCATTGTGGAGTGTTAACAATTCCGTGACTCTAAAAAGGAAAAAAATTCAAATAATAGTTTGGTAATCAATGTCATTAATTAATTTCGAAATTTCCTATCAAAGGCATTATTAAACCTTCCATTGATTTTTAAGTATTTGAGGCACATTTTGTATGAAGCTATCACTTACAGCAAACATTTACATTTTCTTTATTGTTTAGTGTGATTACTTATCTATTTGTTTACGTGATACGTGTAAGTAAAGGATGAAGTTTGAATGATGGCTAAGTACCTTTGAAGGTGTGAGAGTGACGGGACGCGGGTAACAGGCAGGTGCGCTAGTGTGGTCCAGGTGATAGATGAGAGACGTGCGCTGGTGTGCAGTGGTGGTGGTGGTGGGATGTTGGGGTGTAGTGGCCTGCGGCTGGACTCCTAACACAAGGCTTTACAAAGCTGCTGAAGCCCTCACTGAGCCTTCCTGCCGGGCGGGCGGGATTTTATATAAGATGGGTTACCAAGAAACTAGAGATACCAGACAGGGATTTTTGAAAATCATTATCTGAAAACTATAGATAAGTTATGTATTTTAAGTATATGAGTAGGAGATGTTGGGTATTTAAATATCTACTAGGAAGTGTTATAAGTGGACGAAGCTTATTACATGCAAATGAGATATAAGATGTTTGTAAAATTAAGGAGAAATCTGCTGCTTTATATCTTATAAAGGTTGACATCTCAACATGCATTAGCGAGATGATGTGTAAGTAGGGTGACATCACAACAGCAAGGAGGTGAAAGGAAGGAAGGGATAGGAGGGGGAAGCAGCAAGCCTTATCACCATGCAGCCAAATACATCCTCACCACATTATTGATTAAAGTATTACAAAGGAAGGAAAGACAACAACAGTCCTACTGGACCTAACGAGGCTGTCCGTTTCTACATGTAAGAGACAAAAGGACAGTAAAGTGGAAGGCTCCTTAATAGCCACCCACCCCTATTTACAGCCGAAGCTGGCCATGTAGTATGGAAAACTAGCATGAAATTTGTATACGAAAGTGGGAAAACCGGCTTAATCTACGGCTATTGCTACCACACAGACAAAAAAAGTTTTAGCGCAAGAATTAAATACTCCATTTGGTGAACTGATAATAAGTACTTCTCGAGTTTTTTTTTTTTTTAAGTTTCAATCGTGTTACTGTAAACTATGTGTGCTGGTAAGGAATTCCAAATATTCAAATTTTTTTTAATAGGAAAAGTGCTTCGCTTCACTCTATCTAAATCGTTTACCAATGATCTTGCAGCCATTGCATTGTATGAGTGGTGTTTGTGAGTTCGGTAATTAGATAGTCGTTTATGCAATTTTTTTCAAAGCCATTTATAATTTCAAATACGTCTATTTGGTCCCCTCACAGCCTACGTTTGGATAAACTGAATAAGTTCAGTTCCCTTCGTAGTTCTTCATAAGACTTGTTTTCGCAATCTTGGGATCATTTTAGGAACTTTTCTTTGTACTCTCTCCAGCTTATCAATATTTTTTTTTGTAGTATGGTGACCAGCACTGAATTCAATATTCTAGATGAGGGTGCAAAAGTGCATTAAATAGTGTAATGATAAAGTATTTTTTTCAGATTTGTACTCGAAATTTCTTTCGATGAAGCTGACTATAGTCAAACCAGCCTATCTTGAGGTCTCGGGCGTGACTGTGGTATTACTGCATTGATGTCACGTTTACTGATAACAGGCCGATGATGACCTCTCATACTGTTAGCTGTTACGTTAACTATTTTTAAGTTTTATGTCTTTATTATGCGGCTGTATGGTTTTATGAATAGCTTGCGATTTCAGGGTAAAACAACGACTCTATAAACCTTCCATTACACTTGGCACGTGGCTCATACGACACTGCCGCCCCAGTGTCCTTGAAACGGGACGCGCCCACTGCCACTACCCGGTCATTTCAGGTCACTTGCCTGCCATGGAAGGTTCACCTGCATTGCACTCTTGTGTTCTACACACCCAAGCAAAAAAAGTTATTTACAACGTAAATAAATATTTTTTGGAAGAAAAGGCAAATAGAGGACCTTTATTGCCACCAGCACAAACACTCGCTCGGACACCGACGTCAGTACAAGCACAGTACAAAGAAGCCATGAGTAGTGTGGCACCAGGCAATTGGATGGAAGCTGTGAAACATTACACAACAACTTCAAGAACGGGATGCAAAGCAGGATGCACCAGAGTCATTCATCACTAACATCATAGAAAGCTCAGATGACGAATATTCTGATTAAAAACCAAAGAGGATTAGGCCTACAGGGCAAACCTATAAAAAAAAACTTCCCCAGACTTTTACCCCAGTGGTGGTGTGGAAAAAAAGTTAAAACAAGGGAAAAAATAAACTATATCGAGAGAGAGAGAGAGAGAGAGAGAGAGAGAGAGAGAGAGAGAGAGAGAGAGAGAGAGAGAGAGAGAGAGAGAGAGAGAGAGAGAGAGAGAGAGAGAGAGAGAGAGAGAGAGAGAGTACAAAGAGAGAGAGAGAGAGAGAGAGAGAGAGAGAGAGAGAGAGAGAGAGAGAGAGAGAGAGAGAGAGAGAGAGAGAGAGAGAGAGAGTACAAAGGAAGAACAAACAACAACAGTCAGGACACGTCATGCAGCGAACAGATAATAAATGGACTGTTAGAGTATCAGAATGGCAACCCAGAGATGGTTAAAAAAATAAAAAGGCAGACGCAGAATTAGATGGTGAGAGGAGATAAGAAGGTTTGTTGGAGTAACCTGGAAAAGATAGGCATCTTATAAAGGTGAGTGGAAGGTTGGGGGAGGCCTTTATCTTGCGGTGGACTCATAAAGACATGATGATGATGATGATGATGATGATGATGATGATGACCCACATATGTTTTTGAAGGTATTTCCCCATGTAGTGACAGAACAATTGAAATATACAAGTGACGATTTTAAGTGAATTACTTACTTTGATTATATGATTATAACTTTCTATCTCTAGTATTATTGTATACTGGTGTCCGATAAAAAATTTCTTTCAATGTGTTTTCAGTTGCAAAAACGTCACATCGACATTATCTATTGTTTTCAGCTTGCAAGAGGGAGGTGATGGTGCAGTGGTCGGCGTTCGGGCATGGGAGCCTAGGGTCTCGGGTTCGAATCCCCAATATCCGCTGACCACTTTTCAATATTTGATATCACCGCCGAGTGGCCAAAGACTACCCATACCCAAATTGCTGCCATACTGTCCTCAGACGGGACTTACAACGTTAATATGCATCTGAGGCTGTAGCAGTAATAAGCCTCACACGTTCTCAACATATTCAAGAGAGAACGTAAACATTCGAGGCGTCACTATAAAAAAAAAAATTATAAAACCTACACCAAATAACAGGCGAGACAAGTCCATCTGTGCCTCCATATGCCTATTGGTGCCAACGGTTATTGATATAGAAAAAAAAAAAATCATTTTAAGACTGACTTTCACGTAGATCAAAAACCTCCATCCTTTTTTTATTTATTTTTTTTATTTAGCTGTTTGCAGCTAAACATCAAACAAATTATATTCTGCGAAAAAGTCTCTATTTTTTGTGTTTATCCAAGATTCAGTTGGATGCAATTATATGATGATGATGATGATGATGATGATGATGATGATGATGATGATGATGATGATGATGATGATAATGATAATATTGATGATGATGATGATGATGATGATGATGATGATGATGATGATAATGATAATATTGATGTTAATAATAATAATAGTAATAAAGATAATAATAATAATAACAATAACGACAGCAACAATAATAACAATAACAACAATAACAATAACAACAACAATAATAATAATAATAATAACAATAATAACAATCGTAATAATAATAATAACAACACTAACAACCACCACCACTGGAGTCATATTATACCTGTCTGCGTGAGGGTTGTTTATTCATCAGCATGAGGTCGTTTTTTCCTTCATTCTTCCCGCGGGTGAGTGGGTGCCGTTAGACCTGGAATTCCTGGTGGCCCTCGCCCGCCTAATGATGTTTATGCACTGAGGGAGAACCTTGAGTGTAGGATGTGCATACCTAACCCTACTAATATTTACTTTAGCGATACTTGGTTTAGGTAACACTAATGTGATGTTTATTTTTTTTGTGGTAATATTGATGTGATGTTTTTTTTTTTTGTGGTAATACTGATGTGAGTTTTTTTGTTATGGTAATACTGATGTGAGGTTTGTTTTTTGTGGTAATATTGATAAGGATGTTTGTGGTGAGGATACTTGGTCAACAATACTACCTCTTGTACTACTACTACTTCTTGTACTACTACTATTTTACTACTACTATTATACCTACTGCTACTACTACTACTACTACTACTACTACTACTACTACTACTACTACTACTACTACTACTACTACTACTACTACTACTACTACTACTACTACTACTACTACTACTACTACTACTACTACTACTACTACTACTACTACTACTACTACTACTACTACTACTACTCAGAACCGGTTTAAGGGGCTGAGGGGCCTATAGCACAAGGAACAGCGGGACCCTCATTCAGATATATATATAGAGAGAGAGGAAAATAGTCTAAGGAAATTAAATGAAGAATTGCTAGTAACGTTGGGAGGACGTGAAGGGAAAGAGGGTAATATTTAGTAAATTTTTATTCAACTGAAAGATACATCAGATATTTGGACAGTTGATCTTGGCTATAGTCTATTCACTCAAGCTGTGCAAAAATTGGTAACACTTATTCAAAGGCAATTAAGAACTTCCTCATTTAAAAATAATGGAATTTCATAGATGTGATGGAAATAACATTACCGAAAACCAGCAGACCAATAACTAACTTAATCAGTGGTGCCAATGTTTGCTTTCTTTGAGGGGCGTCAGGGTCCTGACCCTGCACGTGCATCACGCCAAACATCAGACCCACGTCCACCTTGGCCCTGCATGGCTTCTTTTTCTCCTGTTTCTTTTCTTCCTTTGCCACACCCTCGGTGGCAGCGTCCTTGACGTGAAATGACTAGTGCAAATAATCTCTAAAGACACACTTAAAATGAGTATTGAGTTCATCTTTAAAGGTCACTTGAAATAAGTAATTTGCAGGTAATATGTAAAGGGACACTGGATATGACTAGTATGCAGTTCAACTCACTATTATGCACTAGTATGCAGTAACCTAAACAAAAATACAATCCTTTAATGTTGTCCAAAATACTATTACCATAATGATGGCTTGGTAATGAAGGGATGTTAAGCATAACTTCAATTTCCTCAGCTGTAGATAAGTTAGATAACATTGTTTATGTTATCTCATAACATTTTTATTATATAACCATTCCGAGGTCCCCCATAGGAAGCTGAGCTGCCAATGCAATGGCTAAACACCCTTAATTGTAATGGCGATGCTTTGTGAGAAATGGTTGACAAGCTAATCCTGTACAATGCAAATCCCCACGAAAACTCAATTAGATGATATCATATTGCTATTACAAACATGGCATACATTTGTAATTTTGGTGAATGCTCTCCACACATTAAGAAAGAAAACTAATTAATTTAAATGTTTATACATTGTAGGTAGTCAACGTACAGGGGCATTATATTGGCTGTCTTTTGGGGAACCTTGGAGTTGGCTTTGGATTGCAGACTGTGCAGTTTATATAAACCAGGTGTTTAGTCAATAGATATGAAGCGCTTACGTGACTTAGCAACAGAAAACTCCTCAATTATTCTTGATGTGTTAATTTCTCTCAGTAATTCGTGCTCAATACTCATTAGAGAGAGGTTGTTCAATCTAGTTTGACCCATACTGGTTCTTACTTCATTCTTGATTTAATTTAATTAGATAAATCTTCAACACAATCTCAACATTAGGAAAGCAAGGGCCAAAAGAATTATCAATTATCAGACGATACAATTTCAGTTCGTAAAGGTCTTGTTGAGATTCAAAAACAATATCAGCTAGGTCAGTTTTCAAAAGTTCACTAAACTGGATCAATTCATCTTCAAAGTCTTTTTCCACATTTTCAGGGTAAGCTTGAATTAGTTTTGATGCACCATCTCTGACTTCGTCTGTAGTAAGCCGAAAGAACCCAAATTTACCTTTCAACTTCATATATGTCATCTGTCTTTTTGTGAGAACAACCAAATTGTCAACAATAACCAGAAAAGTTCCAATTCAGTATTATAGAGATATCGCTTGGCACCTACTGCTCGCAAACTATATGGTGGCCGTAATTTGTGATACTTTAGGAAATATCTACATAATCAATTGGATGTTTAAGGACGTGTCATGTGAAACAGTTAGATTTTGGGTCTTTTCATTTGGGAGGGATTGAAACAGTGTTCTCGCAGTCTCACAGTCTCTCCTCATGCCCATACATAACTATGCTGATATTGTGTATGTTTTGTATAATTCTAACACAGAAAATATTTCGGGTGTTTGCAAATTCATAGCAATTCATCATATTCACGAGAGTGACGCCTGCCTTCGGACAGTATATATCGTATCCAATGATGCGGAAATTGTGCTGGAAAACAAGTAAGAAAAGTCTACACCGCGAGCACATTCGGCACACCAGACCTACTATTTCCCTGCGAGTATAGTTTTTCTTTTAAACTTTTGTGAGTCCGAAAATACTTCATAGTATTTTCGTCTAGATTCCCAACTATTTTTCGTTCACGGGTTGTTGGAAACATAGGTGGGAGGGTGGGCGGGACGGTTATTAGGAAGGTGGGCGGGTGTTAAGGTGGGCAGACTGACAATGGGTGTTATGGCTGGTGTTAAGGTGGGCGGGCCGGCGGGTTTTAGCGTGGGCGGCGCTGCGGGCAGTGAGGGCGGCCTGCAGAGAGGTGTTGGCGGCGGGGACCCTTGAGTGCCACAGTGCAGGACTCACGGTCCGTGGGGGGCGGCATCGTCACGGCCACGTCGGGGTACTCCTTCAGGAGTGTCCTGAGGGTGGTGCCAACGGGGCCCACCACGTCACGCCGCTGCCGTGGTGTGACTGCCAGCTGGGCCTCGATCACCTCCCCCTCGTGCAGCAAGGCCTTGAGGCGCGCCACGGTGCAGGCAACCTGCTGAGGAGGGCCGCGCACCTTCACGCTTCACGCTTCACCTTCACTGCGTCCAGCGGCGGTGACACCGTTACACGCACTCCCGGGAATTCCTGCTGCATCTGCTTGAGTGAGGCACTGCGCGGCCCCACAATGCAGCGCCGCTGGTGAGGCGCCACGGCCAGCGTGGTGTCCAGGACCTCTTGCTTCCACGAGGCTCCAACACTGTTCTTAGCGGCCTTCGGGGCGCGCCGAGTGTTCCTGCGTGGAGCAGGCGTCGCCTTCTTGGGTGCAGCAGGCGCGGCCTGCACCTACACAGGCTGCAGCGCCTTCTCCTCGGTCACAGGTGGCAAGGCCTTCTGCTTGTGTGGCCGCTTCTTCTTGGTGCAGGCCACGGCCCAGCCCTCCGTGGGGGCGTCAGGGTCCTGGCCGTGCACGTGCATCACGCCAAACACCAGACCCACGTCCGCCTTGGCCCTGCATGGCTTCTTTTTCTCCTGTTTCTTTTCTTCCTTTGCCACAGCCTCGGTGGCAGCGTCCTTGACGTGAGGCTCCTGTGGGAGTGTCAGGGACAACACTGCCTCCTCCTCCACACTCTCCTCGATAGCGTCCTCTTGAACTGCTCGGCGGTGTGTCAGGTTGGTTGGCCGCTTCGAGTGTATCCGCAGTTTGGACCACTTAACCGACTCCGACTCCTGGTTGGAGGTGGCAGTGGCACCTTCTTCCTGGCAGTCAGGGATGGCCGGGTGCCCCTGGTCATCATCTTCCAGGGCGGGGAGGATGGCTTCTTTCTCTTTAAAGCTAAAGTATTCTTCATCTGAGTTACTATGTTCTTCATCCGCCTCGTCAGTAACATACTCTTCATCGTTCAAACTTTTGTTTTCTTCCTCTTCGAAACTAAAGTATTCTTGGTCTGTGTCCGTGTTCCATTCTCCGTCACCATCTGTTTGTTTTTCATTACTTTCAGAACCCTCTGTAGTGACGTGTTGATTTTCTTCATCATTATCTTCCTGTTCCTCATCAACGTGATCGCATTCTTCCCCTCTTGACAGCGACTTACAATGCCACATGACAACCTTTCCTTCTTTTACTTAGAGGATAAAGATCTGGGTCGCAGGATCCTCGGTCAACAGTTGACTGAGGAGGTCCTGCAAGCGTACGAAGGTGACGTGCTTACCTCCGCGGTGCCACGTGACACTCACCTTCACCCTGGCCTTCACTAGACGGCCGATGTCCAGTGTTGCAAGGCACGAAGTAACGCGTCGCTTGCCTTCACCGGCCTTCACCTTTTTGAAGGTGAATAACACCACCTATTTGTACCGGGGTACATCGGGAAGCCAGATGGATCCTGGCTTCTCGAGGGAAAGCTTCACCTTCTTGGGACATTCCCGCGCCTATATATATATATATATATATATATATATATATATATATATATATATATATATATATATATATATATAGATATATAGATAGATAGATAGATAGATAGATAGATACATACATACATACATGCATACACACACACATACATACATACATACATACATACATGCATACACACACACACATACATACATACATACATACATACATACATACACACACACACACACACACACACACACACACACACCACACACACACACACACACACACACACACACACACACACACACACACATACATACATACATACATACATAAACACACAGATGGCTGCATAGATTCTATACTGCAGTCGACTGAGGTAGATCCATGGAAGTTATCTAATTTAAGATTTCGTTTTCTTTGCCGTGAAACTTCCTTGTGGTATTGATAACAATCAGTGAGAACTTTGGTCTTATCTTCAATATCTACGAAAGTTTGTTGAAGAGCTTCAACATAACCATGCAAAGATTCGTACAATGCACAAGCTGAATTCGAGTCTTGATCTGCTGATTGCAGTGATTTTCACTGATTTTCAGAAATCTCTGTAGAATCTAATCCCACAGAATGATCATCAATCCCGTCTCCAATGTTTTCATGGTTTGTAAGAGTCCAGTAGCTTGTTGTCTGCACTCGGCCTTGACATTAATATCCTCAGCAATGTCTCCCACTCACTCATAAGGCAAGCAAGAAGTAAAAATGGAAAAAATACAATCGGTGAAACTAAAAAAGAATTCAACGTCATTCATACTTACAAACTGAACACATTAAATATTATGGCAGTATTAGATAAATTTAAGTCGTGACCATTAGACTTAAAGGGAAAAAGAGAAAAGTCATCTACAATGAAGAAGCCAAATAACTCCACAGCTAAGGGAATGTCGAATAAGTTTACAATTAGAATCCTGAACAAGTACTCACAACCAGTAGACAAGATGATTGGAAACAGAGTTGAAATGAAAACCTAACTACTGTAGTTGTAGAATCAGCACTAGAAGTAACTGGGAAAGCATTAAAAGAAAAAAGCGGAACTCTCAACAGCCACGAAAGACCTCATCTAAAAGGGTAGCAGAATGGTAATACAAATAAGACGAGATAAGATAGAAGCGGTTGAAATGTCTAAAACCATAAACAGGAGAAAAACTGATGACATTCGAAAGTACAACATAAAAATGATTGAGGAAACTCTGAAAAAGGGAACAAGTATGAGTATTGCAAGAACACAGCATTGGCAGCAAGCAACTTTATACTTAAAAGATGAACAAGGTCAGATTACGTTTAATAGAGATGAGGTGATCAAAGTAGAGGAGGAATTCTACAGAAAAATGTATAGCAGTAATGATGGGCAAACCAAAGACCCGAGCAAGGAAACTATGAACATTGAAGTTTCCTGTGTAAACACAAATGATATAAAGAAAGCACTAAAAGGAATGAGCAGAGGCAAAAAAAGGAGATGTAAATGGCTTATCGAGATTGACTTAAAAAATATATGAAATTTGGAAAGTATTTATGTATTTAGAAATTTACTAGGAAGTATTATGAAATAGTGAAAATTGCTGCTTGGAATGTAGAAGATTTCAGTAAAATGAAGTTTGTTGGATAATTGTGTCGTGTTATATGATAGTGAATACAGGCATCCTGCACGTGCATTGGCTTGACGACGAGCAGTGGGATGCCATCACGTCAACACAGTGAAGAGGGGAGGCGGGATGAGCGTGTGGGGCTATTGATACAGGTTTTTTTTAGTTGGATTTTGCGAGAAATTTATTATCATGAGTACGTAGTTTTATCTTTGTATAAATTTTACATACAAAAGTGAATTCCTTATGACTGAATTCCTCGTGAACGAAAGCATTGCATGTCAAAATGTTTCGAGAAGTCTTCATGTAAACATTATGATTAGATGGTTGTTTTCTAATAACTCGATTTAGTTATCTCCTATAGTATATTTATTATAGTGAATTTACAGTAATAATTCGTGAAAATAGTGACTCCTGACAATATATATAGATATTTCATTCGACTTTTTAGGTTGCCAGATTCTAATTCCTGAGCGAAAATCAACGTAAAAGGCGACATAACATCCCATCGCGACAATACTTCCATATTAACAATAATTTTCAGTGGCTCGTCTTAAGGAAGGATGAGTAAGTCGAGTTCAGTCACACCAGGATGCGTAGCGTTCACCTCTTTGACACTGCACGTCGCTGCACATTCACATGCGCCTATTTTTATCTTCCTACCTTGTGCGTGCTTCTAAAGACAACTAATACGACGAATACAGTATACTGTCGTATTAATAAATAGTTACTTACCGTCCAATCCATTGTCTTGCTCTCCACAGCACCATGATGATAAGAACATAAGAAATGAGGAGACTGCAAGAGGCCAGTTGATGACCTACACGAGGCAGCTCCTTGTCCCCTACCCTTGGAATAATCCAATATTTATCCATCCCACCTGTCATCCCTATCCATACTCTGATCCAACCGTCTTTTAAAGCTACCCATTGACTCAGCACTTACTACGTGTCTATCCAGCCTATTCCAATCGTTCACGACTCTGTTAGTGAACTCATCTACCTATGTCTGTCCTGAATCTAAGTTTTTCTAGCTTGTACCCATTTCCACGTGTCCTATCCTGACTACTAAATTCTAAAACCTGATCAATGTTTCCCTTATTAATTCCTTTTACCCATTTGAAAACCTCAATCATATCCCCTCTTGCCCAAGGATGAGAGACATATATATATGTCTCTCATCCTTGCTCTTGCCCTCCTCTCTAGGGAGTGGAGATTAAGACGTTTTAACCTATCTTTGTAGGGTAAATTTCTCAGCCCCTGAATCATCTTGATGATGATGATGATGATGGATATTCTCTTCTCATAATCTCTTCTCTACAGGATGTTTATAACCAAACCAAATCACATTTGACCCAAATATTTCTTCTACCTTCATTAGTTTTCAACTCATTACCCTGCGCTGAACGTTATATAAGCCGCACGTAACACGAAAAAGAAGCAATACCTGGCAATGATATGGAGTGGTAATGCCAAGCGTCGCAATATGAATCAGTGCTTTCAAAGGTTGTAGGACCAAAGTACTTATGGAAATAGTTCATATGCATAAAGTTCGTACGCAATTGTTCGTAAGCAAATGTTCGTAAGGGATAAAGTTCGTTTGAAAAAAGTACGTATGAAAAAGTTCGTACGCTAAAGTTCGTATGCAGATGTTCGTATGGTACGTATGTACGTATGTAAAATATTTGTAACGACCTAACCTAACCTAGCGCGTACGAACATTTTTCTAACGAACACTGGCACGACGAACATTTAACCTTACGATTTTTTTTCCATTACGATTTTTTTCCATTACAAACTTTTGACATGACGAACTTTATACCCTACGTTCTTTATCCTGACGTACTTTAGGCAAACGAACTTTATCCAACGAATTATTGCCATACGAAGTTTTTTCTATACGAACTTTTGTCCGGAACCCGCTTTCAAAGAACCGTCATTTTACTACTTATAAGATATTGTCATGGTCATTAATGTATCTGTAAATAATTAGTGTTATATTCCAAATGTTTCACTAAGAGTAAATCTTTGAATGTCACAAACAAAATATAAATAATCTATACCATTTACAGTCGAAATGTATTCTGAAATACAGTTATTTTCCTGTATATCATATTATCATAATTAAATACTGTTTGATTATAATAAGATGTCCTGGTGGTTCGTGACATCCTTTTTCTAGATTGTAAACATTTGGCAATGCATGCTTTAAAGAGATAAGGACATTAAAAGGAAAATCCCTATCACGGACAATAATCTGAACTGTATTTTCAAATACAGTGATTTATCTGTTGGTATATAGTCTGTAAACAAACAGATTTTTATTTACTATGTACATGATGTGACGCAAGCAGAACCAGTATGAGTCAGTGTAATACCTTTATAGATCCATGTTACTGCAATGCGCTCCATGTGCACACGACCGAATTGACAATGAGATGGCGTACCGTGGCAGTGACGTCAGAACCAATCGTAGAAATACATTGAACAAACGCTGTTCCTTTCCGCTGTGTCATAGTTATATTCAGCCATCATTCAATAATACAAAAATGAGAAAACGGACGACCGACGCGAAAATATCTGATATTCTCCGGTTATGTAGTATTGGGTTGACAGTCTTTTCTAACCACACAAAACCAATGACCTATTTCTTCACTTTATAATAATCTCTCTCTCTCTCTCTCTCTCTCTCTCTCTCTCTCTCTCTCTCTCTCTCTCTCTCTCTCTCTCTCTCTCTCTCTCTCTCTCTCTCTCTCTCCTCTCTCTCCCTCTCCCCTCTCCCTCTCCTCTCTCTCTCTCTCTCTCTCTCTCTCTCTCTCTCTCTCTCTCTCTCTCTCTCTCTCTCTCTCTCTCTCTCTCTCTCTCTCTCTCTCTCTCTCTCTCTCTCTTGTGTGTGTGTGTGTGTGTGTGTGTGTGTGTGTGTGTGTGTGTGTGTGTGTGTGTGTGTGTGTGTGTGTGTGTGTGTGTGTGTGTGTGTGTGTGTGTGTGTGTGTGTGTGTGTGTGTGTGTAATGAGCTGATAGAGGCACCCTCATTTCACATGAAATTATAAAAAAAATCATGCACAAAGAACGTTCTGCCAAAAGTTACAATGAGTAGTTTGTAATAATAAAACAATATTTGCTCCAAAATAGCAGGAATGTCTCGTCACTCAGTTGAACTCACATTATGAAAAAAAACACCTTTATTACTTTCTTTATTGCACGTAACACTGTTGTCCAATAGTTTTTTTTCCCTACTTAATTACCTAATCATTAAACAACTTTTTCCCCGTAATGCTTGGCTGCCACCTTACCCTCACTCCACTGTTTCATCACCGCAACACCTGCTTCCCATTGCACCATCTCAACACAATCGTCTCACCTTACTAGTTGTTTCTCACGATGCTCCTAGTTCACTGTTTCCTTACCTAAACCCTTATTTCTCACTTTGCCTCCACTCCACAATTTCTTTCTTTCTTCGAAGTGACAGAAAACACATACAGACCAAATGAACCTTTTGAGCTTTTGTTCATTCTCTGAATTCGTAACTTGTGGCAATACAACACTTTGAACATTAGTTGTGACTTCCTCATCATGTCGAAAACCTGCGCTACTAACGGGCGGAGGCTGACCATTAAAAGAGAGCCTCCACCATGTCTACCGGCGCCACAAGTACATGATATAAAAAAAAAGAATCTCGGCACACTGTTGGCTGCAACGACACACACAGCATAGCAGTCTTTCACGCCTTGTAGTCCTGCTGATGCAGCTAACCTCAGCGTCTCAGGACAAAGCTCCTTGCCACAGTGTTCCCTGACGCTATTTGACGTCAACAAAATGAAAATTTTGCCAGCAATATCTGCCTTTTTGACACAGGCAACAAATCCTTCAAACGCAGCCTGAATTTCTTATTTGATAAAAATGAAATGTGTTGTTGAATAGGTATACCTCGGAGTTCCCATTTTGAAATGAGACTATGGAAGAACCTACACTCTCTTCTTTGTTTGTTATTACTCATGAAAGAAAGAACTGCAGACTAGGAGGAAAACATGTCCCTGATGCATTTTGCCCCCATACATCCATTTTTAATGGATTTAATGTACTTCTCTCTACCACCAAAGAAAATTATTGTCATCGTTTATGTACACTGTGCCAGAAAAGTTGGAAATGGTTCGTGATTGCTACATACACGATGTTCTAGATAGACCTTTGTTCTCCCATTATCACTTGTTAGAAGGACCTCTCTATGTGTGTGTGTGTGTGTGTGTGTGTGTGTGTGTGTGTGTGTGTGTGTGTGTGTGTGTGTGTGTGTGTGTGTGTGTGTGTGTGTGTGTGTGTGTGTATAAAAGGCTACTGGTAAACATAACCTTCCCCAGAATTCTCCGAGTCACAACATAGGGCCTAGTTTTCCAAGTTTTGACTAGCAACTTTTCAGTCTCATTTCTTCACCTTGTATCCGCCTATTATATTTCTAGTTTAAATAGATCAACGTTCTTACTCCCTCTGTTATATGTTCCTCTAGCTTCATGTCCTCCTCATCTTCTCGTAGGGTTCTGTCCATTACTCCGTTGTTTTTTGTACACATCTTATATGCTACTTATTTAGTTAACTTCCACATTTCACGTACGTAGGTTAAAGCTGTAAATACGTTCTGCCTTAAGACCATGTATTTCAAGCATATTCCCTGATATGTGTTTGTTTATCAAGCGTTTCACATCTTAGACTGGCTCGTCTTTTTCCATTATCTTTATTTTTTTATTTGTATATATATGCATATATATATATATATATATATATATATATATATATATATATATATATATATATATATATATATATATGTTTATATATATATATATATATATATATATATATATATATATATATATATATGATTTTTTTTGGTTTATATTTCAATGTATGTACTCTCGCCCTTAGCTCCCACAAGATATATTAATCATCATCATAATTGTGTAATGTATTTCGTTGCCCCACCAGCGTTACCGCAGCTCGTACTTGGTACACACCTGGAACCACCTGAGCCGCGCCCACCCTGTAGTGAAGGACTCTGGCAGTATTTATGACGAGGCGGCGCGTCACTTTTGTCCTTTGACTCGCGAACTGGCCACCGCTCGCTCCACTCTCTACTGATCCTATGTCCTGCAACATTCTGACCTTGACCGCTGCCACGCCTCGGGTTAGTGCCAAGTCACTCTATAGGTTATATGTGTTGGTAATAATGTATCTTCAGCAAAAACGTTTGACATGGATATAGTTAAGTTTTTAGTAGTGTAATGTGGTGGGGGTCCACAGCTTACCTTGCAGAGCTGAAGTAAAATGGACATTTTACAAACAACAACTTATGGTTAATGTGTTTATATGATTACTATTGTTCGAAGGAAGCATAGCTATACGCATATTGAATGATACAGAAGTAATAAGTTCTTTACTTTCCAAAAGTGAACGTTCATTTCCCAAGCCACATCGGTATAGAGTAAGATTGTTATTAACAAGGTAGGTATCGAAAAAAAGTTTATTTATATTAGTATATATTTAATAACAAGAGTCTAAATTCTAGAACAATGATCCTTATCTTTACTGAACACAGCATTCCTTGTACGTAATTAAAGGCAGTTCAGTAGAGTTTGTAGTGTGGCTTAGACTAGCCAGCACCCCCTTTCATCTGCTGACAGACACTACATAAGCTACAAAGGTACACAATATATGCAAGGAAATGATACATGATAACACACCTCATTAATTCTCTAAAACTATGATATGAAAGTTGTCATCAGGAAGCAAAACCAGTATTGAGGTGAATCATTCTTCCTGAAGTGACGCATTATGTATAGCCTAACTATTCTAACATTTTGCACAAACCCCTTTCCTAGCACCAACTAAATTGTACATACATCAGCACCTCTTAGGGGTCAGGACACTAGATTGAAAAACCTTGGTCTAAAGAATACAAGTCTCAAAGAATGAAAGAGGAGAATCTGCTGGATGAAACGTCGTGAAACTCTGGAGGTCGGGAGGTCTCGGTGGATGCTTATATATGGTAATCATCAAACCGTGGGTGAAGTGGGTGACGTGGGTGAAGTGGGGGAAGTGGGTGAAGTGGGGGAAGTGGGTGAAGTGGGTGAAGTCCTAGAAAAGAGAAATGACCTGTTAATAACATCCACTCGGCAATTTCAAAATTGTATCAAGGGAGTGAACCTAGAGTGAGTTTTGTCAATAATTAAATTTTTTTTACCTCTGTGAATAATAACTCCGTTAATATTGACTTCGTAAGTTTTCAGAAATGTATTGCCCAAAGTTTGTCTCGAGATCATTAACACTTACTAGCAAAAGGCCTGTTGTCGTAGCCGTGCCCGCCAAAGGAGTGAGTGCCGTAGTTGGTGGCGCCTCGCAGCCGCTGTCCGGGAAATCTTCTCCTTTGGTATAGGAACTGCGGCATACCCAGCACCGTGGTGACCAGCACCACCATTACCAAGAATAACTGTGGGCATTAAA
>JAPQNM010000045.1:2458131-2460631 GCA_029783475.1 Metacarcinus magister | reverse complement strand
TTGTGTTATTATACTACGTTTTAGAATTCCATCTAAAGTAGACTGACAGACTGACGCATTATTGGAAACAGTAAAGTAGTGCAACTGATTGCTATTACATCACCACGTCTACACAGAATTCCCTGCCTGTATCTACAATATGCATTAAAAAATGTCTTCACACACACACACACACACACACACACACACACACACACACACACACACACACACACACACACACACACACACACACACACAGACACACACACACACACACACACACACACACACACACACCAAGACAGTTTTGATGCACTTTGGTACCTCCCCATGAGCACTGCCTCGTCCCCAACCCTCAGTAGGCTGCGATCCCCTTAAAGTAGTTCAGTCAACTCTGCTACTTGGCATCACAATGGATGGCCAACTGAATTAGAAGAAACTTGTCACTATCGTCATCAGGGCAGCCTCATGTATAATTAACAAGTTAAGCTCACTACCCTGAAGGACACTGGCTGCTTGGTTGAAGGGAGTAGTACACACGTCCTTCATATTCCCTGCACTCCTGTATGCCTCCTCAGGGTGGACCTTTTTTATTCTGGTCTCTACACAACAACAACAGCTCAGAAGTGTTCAGATACGGGCATGCAAGGTCGTCCTGGGTCCTGCCGCCTGGTGGAATACTCCAGGAGAGGTATTTACGGGGATGTAGGCAGTGCTGCAGACTGAGTGATTCCTCGTGTCCTCTCTTCCCGGTTCCCTTAGTGTCTCATTTACACAAGAGAGCAGCTGCAGCCTGCCCTCTAAAGACAACTTCTTCTACTACCTACATAACATTACTACACCTTACACTTTTACACTCTCTTTAAATCAAAATTTAAAAATGGCTTCACCACACCCAGCCTCGGAGTCCTCATCTGGGGAGGGGACCACAAATGTCCCCAGGTCGGACTGCCCCTCTGCTGACGACCTCGGGTGTCTTGACACTTCCTCTAATACTTTTACTCTCGATTTCTGCAACATTCGTGGCCTTAGATCTAATTTCCAATCTGTGGAACACCATCTCTCCTCCACTAAACCTCATCTTCTCTTCCTAACTGAAACACAGTTGTCTGTGACTACTGACAGCAGCCCCTTCTCTGTTCCCTCCTACTTTCTCTATCCTCATTTTCAATCCAAAGCTGGCTGTTGCGCATATGTGCGTAACGACATTACTTGCTCTCGTGCCCACAATCTTGAATCTTCAGAATTTTCTACCGTCTGGCTAAGACTTCAGTGTCACTCTCTAACTAAATTCATCTGTGCTGTATATCTCTCACCTAATTCCTCTGACTATGTAAAATTCTTTGACTATTTGACTTCCAAAGTGGAGTACATCCTATCTCACTTTCCTTATGCTGAGATCTCCATTTTAGGGGATTTCAATGTTCACCACCAGCTTTGGCTTTCATCTTCTTTCACTGACCAACCTGGTGAACAAACCTTCAACTTTGCTATCCGAGTCTGGCATAAATCTTTAATTTCTAAACTCCCCTCCTACGGATTCTATCCTTCTCTCTGTACCTTCATATCCAGTTTCCTTTCCGACCGGTCTATTGCTGCTGTAGTGGACGGTCATTGTTCTTCTCCTAAAACTATCAACAGTGATGTTCTTCAGGGTTCTGTCCTATCACCCACTCTCTTTCTATTATTCATCAATGATCTCCTAAATCTGACTCAATGCCCTATCCACTCCTATGCTGATGACACCACCTTGCATTTTTCAACATCATACAACAGACGCCCAACCCAACAAGAATTAAATGACTCAAGGCGAGATGCTATAGGACGCTTAACTTCTGATCTTTCACTTGTTTCTGATTGGGGAAGAGCAAACCTGGTTTTGTTCAATGCCTCAAAAACTCAATTTCTACAACTATCTACTCGACATAACCTTCCAGATAACTATCCCCTCTTCTTCAATGACACTCAACTTCCCCTCTCCTCCACATTAAACACACTCGGTCTATCCTTTTCTAAAAATCTAAACTGGCAATTTCATATCTCTACTCCTGCTAAATCAGCTTCCAAGAAGTTAGGTGTCCTATGGCGTCTGCGTCCATTTTTCTCTCCCTCTCAGCTGCTTGCTCTGTACAGGGGCCTTATCCGCTCATGTATGGAGTATGGCTCACATGTCTGGGGGGCTCAACTCATACAGCTCTTTTAAACAGGGTGGAGTCTAAAGCTTTTCAGCTCATCAACTCTCCTCCTCTAACTGACTTTCTTGATTCTTTAAGTCACTGCCGCAATGTTGCATCTTTATCTATCTTCTACCGCTATTTTCATGCTGACTGCTCTTCTGAACTTGCTAACTGCATGCCTCCCCCCCTCCCGCGGCCTCGCTGCACAAGACTTTCTACTTCTTCTCATCCTTATGCTGTCCATCTTCCTAATGCAAGAGTTAACCAGTATCTTCACTCTTTCATCCCTTACACTGGTAAACTCTGGAACTCTCTTCCTTTGTCTGTTTTTCCACCTGCCT
>JAPQNM010000045.1:2440631-2450631 GCA_029783475.1 Metacarcinus magister | reverse complement strand
GTAATGCTGAATAAGTCAGAATGTGAGAGGGATTTGGGTGTACAGGTTAGCTCAGACCTCCGTCCCAGAAAACAGTGTATTGAGGCTAGAAATAGGGCTAATAGGTTGTTAGGATTAATTACTAGAAGTATTAAAAGTAGAAGTGCCGAGGTTATTTTGAAATTGTATTTAGCGTTAGTCAGACCTCACCTCGACTATGCAGTGCAGTTTCGGTCACCGTATTATAGAATGGATATAATTTTGTTAAGAGTCAGTGCAGAGAAGGATGACCAAATGATAGAAGGGATTCGTAATTTTAGCTATGAAAGGAGACTAAAGCTTTTGAAATTGCACTCACTGGAGCGACGTAGAGTAAGGGGAGATCTGATTGAAGTATTTAAGTGGGTGAAGGATTTTAATAAGGGGGATGTAGGAAAAGTTCTTACGATCAGTAGTCAGGATAGAACAGGAAATAACGGATTCAAACTAGAAAAATGTAGATTTAATAAAGAAATAGGCAGAAATTGGTTTACAAATAAGGTGGTAGATGATTGGAACAGACTCAGTCAGCAGGTAGTTAGTGCACAGACAATAGGGAGTTTTAAGAGAAGACTAGACGACTTCATGGATGGGGATGAGAGGTGGGTGTAGGTAATAAGGGGTATAGGATTAACAGGAACTACCTAGTACAGGCCTGTTATGTATTCACTCCCTAGTACACAAACCTTTCTAAGAGTCTCTCGTCATTGTGGTAGAAGCATGATGCAGCAGTACATCACATTTTCTTGCCCTACACAATAACATTTATACATTTACTATTCAACAGTGCACGGAGTTTCCTTTCACAACCTACCTTTGTCAGCCAACTTCGCGCTGCAGATTCTAGTAAATTTTTACAATAACAATAATAATACTTTAGTTTATGTAAATTACTCAAAAAATCGCGTGGTTATGCTTCAGTTATGCTCGAGATAAGGAGGAGTGTACATATTACATGCTTTTAATAAAATGTAACACTATTCTTTATATAGTGGTTCATGCTTAGAATGGTCCACCTCTTAAGTCACTGCAGAAAATTGGTAAAGTCGAGCTGCAGGGGATACCATGGTGTTGTAAAGGTGTAGACTCCTACCCACACTACCTCCAGATGGTGGTGATGAGATACTTGTAAAAATTTACCGAATGCCATAGGCTTCCAACACCGCACATAGGCAAGCCAAGAGTTATTAAAGCCTGTCGGAGGGTGTGCGTGTGTGTGTGTGTGTGTGTGTGTGTGTGCGGGGGGGAGGGGGGGGGGTGGCGTCTTATCTTATCACGTGTAGAGTATACTGGGCCTTATTAAAGGAATAATTATATATCAAATAGTTTTCTCTACGTAAATTATGCAACTATTAACCTTTAAAATGACTATGGTAGTTACATAAACAAAATACCTTGTTAATAAAAATAAAAGTACCATGAAAATATTAAGTTTAATAATTTACATTATATTTAAAAATCGTAAATAAGGATGACCATCAAACTTAAGACATTGTAAATAAGGAAATTCAGTATTGGTCAGACATCTTCATAGTCTCCACGTTCACCAAATTCTAATGATGTCCATCGCTTGAATTCCTGCAGCGTCACCTGTCAAAAGTAGACACATAGGCCGGTCAAAATTAAAGTAGATTAAACATGCTGGCGAAGCTTATATATTGGACGAGGAAACTCAAACAAAAGGCGAAGAAATCGAACCAGAGAACCATGTGCTTACCTTTTCCTTGCTCAGGTGTTGAAGGTGGCCAGGCCTACCCAGAAGTAGGTCTTCCACCTGTTAAGAGGAAAAAGATTCCACAATAAGTCTACAACCGTAATGACATGTACTCCACATCTGCAGCTAGAATTCCACATCGAAGAATATTTATACTCAATGAAATACAGTCAAAGTATCATACCTGTGAGAGGACGAGACAAAGGCGTCAATTCGGGTTCTATATCAATACCCAACTCAGCTGCCATTTCAAAGGCGATTTTGCTGGAAATTTCCTTACATTTTGGGTCTGCTTCACAGGCTACTGGGTTCTGCGCTTTTAAGAGAAAGTCTGCACTTCCGTATTTCATTACAATATTCATTAGTTTTTTAAAGTTGGCTCCATTTGGGTCCAGCAGCAGTTCAGCAGAAGAGATCATACTACCCAAAGAACTTGGTTTTTTGGTGGTATCCGGTTTGGAATCCGCAGTATCTGGTTTAGAATCGGCGGAGACAGGTTTGGCATTTTCCAAGTTAGACTCTTTGGAGAGAAACGCTCTTACTTTGGAAGGGTCAATATTATGACCCGTAAACGCAGCCAAGATACCGACTAAGTAGCTTTTTATACGCGATTCAGTAACAGCTTTCGAGGTTTCCGTCACCATCGTCATGAGGTGATCATAGTCCGTGGGAAGGAAGAAGTCATACAGTTCCTTGTAAGACAACTTCATACCTTTGTTAGAGACTCCAAGCAATGATGCCACACCAGACACGGACCCCAGCATGTACACGTGAGCAAGAGAGTGCAGTTCAGAAGAGAGTTTAAAGGCCATTAAGAAAGACTTTAGTTTATCTACCAACGCCTCAGACCCGTGTTCAGTAGACATAAAAAGCCCAGCTTCACGGTAAGCATACACTGCTATACGAAGCCCGTTAGTAGCAGACTTAAGGGCGGCCTCCAGTTTATCATTCTTCAGGTGAATGAAGATTTCTTGGAGGCTTCCACTGACTACATATGCAACGTTGGAGATTAAATCTTTAATAACAAGGTTAATCACAGGCTCTTCCACCATTTCATTCAGAGTTTGGTTGGCAATAACGTTCAAATCTGTGAGAATAGACACTGCTTGCTCCAGTGCCGACACGTCCCAGTAGTAACTCAATGGCGGGAAGGGAGAGTTAGCGTACTCCAGAGGAATTCCTCTTCCGAAGATTTTCTCAAAGTATTTAAGAAACTGTGGCGCCAGACCTGCTGCGGCCGAGTTTATCTGGCTACGGATACCGCTCACCGTGTGCTCGATCACCATTCGTGACATCAGGAAAACATCAGACACAGCAGCATACAAGTTGTCACAGGCTTTGACGAAATCTTGTTCAGTGCCTTGTCCTGGAAGAGGTTCAGTGAAATACCTGGCAGCAACCACATAACCAAACTTTTGAGCCATTCTGAAAAAGTTCTCCAGCATCACCAACTCTGTGCTTACGGCTTCAGTTATCAACATGAACATACCATCAGTGGCGGTTTTGAATACATCACTGGGGGTGTTCAAACGAGTTCGAACATAAGCCTCTGTGATGGCTCCAGTAACGCTGGTGGACAACGACAAGGTCTCCAGCACCAAAGTACTTGCTGTACACAGAGTGGTGCCAGTCACATTCACAGGCTCGGAGGCACACACAGATCTAAAGTATTCATTTTCACTCTTAATCCGTTCCACACATTCGTTCGCCGCTTTCACAAAAGACTTAACTTTCAAGGCAGTCGAAACCGTAGTAGTATACACTGTTCCACCGATTTTAAACAACACTGGCATCAATTTACTCCTAACATCATGAGCCTTCCAGCCCTTGGACGCCACTTCTACTTTCTCGTAATTCCACGAAAATAAATTATCTCTGTACGCCCTCCGTTCTCTAGTCGATTCTTCACCAACACTTTCCGGATCATAGTCTGCAGCACGACCTATGTCCGCTGCACAGACAAAGCCGACTACCATCACACCCACCACAGCAAACACACGTGCTTGGCTGAACATCTTTCTAACCACCAGGCGGGCTCTTCACCACGTAGAATCAATATCTGGTCCAGTCACAAGTCCTTCTGAAAAATCAAACCGAAAACGTTACAAACTAGTACCACTTACATACAAAATCAAACCGGAAATAATCATACCAAATGTGTATGTATCATGGAACAGAATGCCTCACCTCGTGCTGGTGGCCACTGCTGGAGTACTAAGGCTGTTTTCCGTCCCTGACACTACACCTTCACCTCGCCGACACAAGCACCTCCTCGCACCTCTGACTCAAACCCTCGAATCCCAGTGAGCCTCGACTGACACCTGCTTAGTTGAAATGACTTCCCATCGGCTCCCTGCCCTGTTGCCCTTCTGTAAGTCACAGCCTTGTGTTGCAGGACTGGACGTTCAAGTTTCAGTTAAAGTCTTCATGTCGTGGTAGAGGAAGCACTCTCCTGCAACTTGGATTCGACTCCATAACTCGCTAACTATCTCCATCATTCAACAACTTTTCCGTCTTTACCACTCCCTCCAAGGGCGTGCGCGCGCACACACACACACACACACACACACACACACACACACACACATACAGCGGGTGTTGGTCTCTATAAATAGAAACATTACTCATTAATTCACATTTTTTCTTTTTTTCCCTTCAACTACCTTTTGGTGTATTCCGTCGTGAGTGAGTGTACCTGAGTTGTGTTCAGGAGTGTGCTGGAGTTTGCTGGGGTGTGCAGGGGTGTGCTGGGGTTTGCTGGGGTGTGCAGGGGTGTGCTGGGCTCCGGTACACTGATATGGGACTTGATTTGGTCTGCCTCGTGAATCAGTCACTGTGTAGTTAATCTCTGATGGTGTTTATTTTTACTAGTAATTTTAAAGGCATTGTGTTGGAAAACAAAATTATATCACTTCGTCAGTAGCTGCGTCTTATTTCACAATAGAAAGTTGGTTTTATATGTGTGATTCTTTTTTTTTCATCTGCTATTAGCTCTACAGTATAATTTGTTTCATACTTTTCAGTTCATCTTCAATTTCTTTAATTGCATCGTTAACAATTGGTGAGTTTCGTTCATTGCAGTGCTGATAGTGTATTGCCCCATTAGTTTATATTTCTATATCATTAACCTTCTGACTTTTTAATTCTTCATGATCAGTTCGAGTCATTTCACAACACGCAGCATCCCGAGCGATGCCAGGCTCCCAGCGGCACGCCTTTCTGTGTGTCTGCCTGCCTGACTGCCTCTCCGCTTCGGAGCTATCGAACAATCGAACTAAAATATCGCAGTGTTTTTGTTTTGAGTAACTTATTGAATCTTAAGGCAAAAACTCAGGTACTTATCATACACCAAGTAGGGGAGAGCGGGGTAAGATGAGCCATTTTTCGCTTTGCGCAAGTTATCTCTAAAACACAAGCGTAATGAATACAAATTAAAATGTCATCTGAAAATTCTATCTTTCAAGCATACTTGAGGCCACTTTCAGCTTTATTTCTCCTTTCCTAATGTCATGGCGGTCACTCAAAAATAATATCTCAAATGGCTCAATTTACCCCATACATGGGATAAATTGAGCCACCCCATGGGCCAAGTTGTTCCATGCTTGGTTATTTTTTTAAACTTATGAAAATGATGAAACAACAAAAGAAACAAGTTTAGTTGCATAAAAGAGCTTTATTACATGCTGTGAAATACATAAAGGAAACCTATTATGACAGCAAGTATTTATTGTATATATTTTGGCAAACTCATAAGCTAATAAAAAACACCTTTCTACTGACACTCCATGGAATATATCTGGCAGTAATTTGACATGGTTTGATAGATCCTTCTTCATATCAGGAGGAAATACTCTTTGTTTTAGGAACAATCCTGTATAGCCAGTTCCTTCATGTTCATCCCGCTTATCAATGTAACGTTTCAGAGTCATACGATCTATGTTGAAGTCCCACCTTGGCTGCACCTCAAACACTCTCACTGAAACACATCTTGTGGTGTTTTACCTCGTTCTGTAATGTTTCTGTAATGAATTTAACCGCATAGTATAAAAATCTGTTTTTTTTTCTTTCAAATAGCATATATATACCTAAAACATTTTCAATACGCTCAACAATTATATTGGGTGTTATTCTAAAATTTAATACTCAGTTAGGCTTTGAAAATAATCTTTGCATGGCTAGTAGATACACAATTTTATCAGTAGTATGGTGGATCAACTTGCCCCAGTTGTTGTGGCTCAACTTACCCAATCCTTGATTTTCTAATATATGTCCACGTATCACCTAATAACAGCATGCCTTGGTTTATTACTTATTCCCTGCAAATGCACTTAAAGTTATGCTATACATGGATGTTAAGAGGTCAGGCAATATCTATATAATATATGAATAAATTTAGCACATGCCTGTTTCATAGTTTTTCACTTTTAGAGCTGAAAAAATGTTTTTTGGGGCAGCTCATCAGCGTCTGCTGCTAGGCTTGAAACAATGTGAGGAGAGTTGGAGTAGTGTTATTGCTTCCCCATATATGGCGTTAGTTCTCTGGTCCAGCTTTTCAAATATGAGTAAAAGCCTGTGGCTCAACTTACCCCGCTCTCCCCTATCACTAGAACACAAAATAAAAAATAAATAAATAAATAAAAAATAAAAAAAAATCAATGGAACCTGTGCTTCACAGCACGCAAGGGAGGCAGGAAAAAAACACCAAATATTCGCAGTTGTCAAGTCTCGAAGGAAACAAAAATATGACGGATTAACAAACGGTAAAACATGATCTGGGAAGGAAATATGATTGCAAAACTTTGTAGAGGCAATACAATTCAAATAAAGAAGTGAATATAGTAATAAATACAATGAGACATTAGTGTCACACCGAACACTGGGTTGGAATGCGTAACACAACGAACTTCCGTCACAATGCAGGATGCGAACCAGACTCAGAGAATGATTGTCGTGTATTAAAACGTGTTGGCATCTACTCCATAAATATTATTAAGATGTTACAATGTAAAGTATGCAATGTTGTGAAGTGGTGCAACACTCCCCATCCCCATCCCCATTCCTACCCCATCCAACCTTAAAGTGTTTGTCAGGGGAAAATGTAAACCAGAACGTATCAATTGTTTATGCCTACCAAACACTTCAGTTATTCAAAACACTTCCAAGTAAATCATCAGGGCGTCCTTTGTCAGTATTAAGTTATTTAGTAGTGCGTGGACTTCCTTTGGAACTGTGGCTTGAAGGTTAATAGTTAAGGTGATGGAGGCGAGTCATTGTGGTGTAAACATTATTTTTTTGTGGAGAATGGAGTTTCTTGCAAACATTGATCACCTCACCATTACATTACATCCATTACACCCTTGTCCAGTACGGCGTGTTGTAAACTATACTTTAAATTTTTATTTTTTTGATTAGTAGTTCAGTGGCAGACATGACCTTGCACAACCTTCCCGCCGTATGTACAGGTTAAATGTTTTCCACCCTTTTATGGTAAGTCGTATAACAAAGTTTTTTCCTCGTAACGGAGAGCCATTTAGCAGATTTACACCAGTATTTCAATGGCAACGTATGTACAGGATTTTATTTACGTAAAATGAAAACGGAAGCTTTATATTCAGAAGTTTCTCTGCATTTGAACGTGCCTAGATTCTAATTAATGGTGTGTGGTGCCGTGCTGCCTCAACGGTGTGTGGAGGCAAGCTGGTGGGGCTTCCTCGGCATCCGTTCTATCCTTAGTCTCTTCTTTCCTTCAAATGCAGGATTACTGGGCAGCTCCAGGCCGTGCCCGCTAGTCTGTCATGGCTCAAGTAGTGTACCGGCAGTGGAAACTCTAATCCAACGTCCTATTCGATCTTTTGAATGAGCTTTGATTATACGAAGAAATTACTTACCTCGTATCGCACATATTCTGGGCTGACCAAGGGCAAACAAAAATAGTTCAAACAAAATCCCGCTTATCGCCATACTCTGACAGAGAGCAGTAGGAACAATATTAAGGTTTACAAATATTGAAACGCCTTAGTATTGTGTAGCAGTGTCGCAGCAGGTGGGCACAGAGATAAATTTACAACTAAGTTTGGATGTTGGTTCAAGTCAGTTTGTAAAAGATGGTGTAGCTGGGATGTATGATGTGGCAAATAGTGGTGGATCACTGTGGCAGTGTTGTAGTTGAATGGTTTAACCATTGAACGAGCAGGATCTAGTTAATGGAAATACCGGTTTACACACCACTTCCGAAATGGATACATTTAATGAGGTTAGATAATGAAAGATGGAAACTAAGTAAAATATTTCATAATTTCATGATTCTAATAAGCACGGAAAGGCTTCCATTGAAAATTATATAAATTTTTTTTAAAAGAGTTTATTGGTTTGTGTAAGGTTACAGTAATATTTTGCAAAACAGATAACTCCACTTACATCAATGAAAAAGTTCTATAAGCTGATTATTAAGTGTGCAGTACATATCACATCAACGAAACTAATTGACTGAACACCAGCTTAGTGATGTTATCTTCCTCCGCTTCATCGAGGTAACGATGTAACAAGTTCTCGGTCGGCGACGTCTCTGCTTCAAAGAGTGATCTCGGGACTCCCAAGGGGTTCAGATCCTCTAAATTGGCGGGGACTGGTATAGGCAGGCGCGATATTTCATTATGCATTGGCTGTTCCAGATACTTGCTAAATATCTTGTGGCCCAATATGTCCATCATTTTCTCAAGAATGTGACCAACGAACCGTATGGACTCTTCAGTTTTTCCCGCCAAAAGTTTTGTATACAATTCCTCCAACACTTCATCAAATTCCTTTGCACCTGGCACGTTAACTTCCTTCCTCATCTTGAAGATCCAGGTGATAGCATACTCAAGAGCTCTTGCGTCCCAGTACCGGTTGATGAATGGGTAGGGCGAGGCTTGGTGAACCTCCTGCTCAGGCATGAAAAGAACTGCTTCAAGGTGATCCTGGAACATAACATTATATTGTTCCATTTTCTCTTGAGTAGACCGATAAAACTTGATAGCAGAACCAAGTTCACCAAAAATCGCAATCCAAATGGCAAGAACTTCTTTGTAAACCGCGTCAGCAGTCGCCACCATCTTGGTTGGATTGCCCATACCCGACGTGTATCTATCCACTAATATGTTTTTAAACTTAGTAATTTGTCTGTACAAGTTCATTACCGGCACGGAAATCACCGAAGCCACATCACTGATTAAGCTTTGAAGGTCAGCGGAGACCACCGACACTATATCATCTACACCATTCTTTTTGAACCATTGCAGGCGCGTCCGGACACTCGCCTCGGTGACAAAGGCTGCCGCTGAATACACTGCTAGACGAGCTTCTTTTAACATGATCGTCCGGGCTTCCCGCTCTGTAAGGCACCGGTCATGTTCACGTGACGGGGAATGGACACAAGCTCCATTTAACACAGCGGTGTACATCTTTGTAGAGTTGGAAGAAAGCTCCTTACGACAAAGGTAGGACAGTCTGTGTGTGACTGCATAATAAAGGGCGGCAGCTTCCATCCCGTACATCACACTCACATCAGGATTGGGGATGTTCATACCACTGACGGCCTTCTTCATGGCTATATAGTTATTGTCGAACTTATCGAAGTGGTAATCATTCTCCCTGAAAGAGTCCTCCAAACCACTGCAGAGGCACACAGCCAAACAGGTCCACACCAGCAGCCACGGCACACCACCCATACTGGAAGATAATACACCAATGAACTATGATAACCTTTCTATTACACACTTGGTTGCAGCCTTATTAATGCAAACCCACATAACCTCACCTTCCAAAACTTCAAAGCAGCAAGTAGTACAACTGCGGCGTGCACAACCCAACACCCTCAGAATGAAGGGAAGGCATCGTGGCTAGTCTCTACCTCACCTCTTTCCACGACCTTTCTTGTTTCGAAGTTCCGAGTATCGCTCTTGAGATGCGAATCAGTATTTGACACTATAGACAAAATCATCCAAATTTGTGCCAACCATCTTGACGTGTATGTAGTGAAGAGGTTGTTGACACTCCAGTATGAAGGCGAATGTGTCAATACAACACCAAATGAAAGCAAATCAAACAGAGTAATTTTAAAGATGAAGCACATTTAGATAAAACACACACACACACACACACACACACACACACACACACACACACACACACACACACACACACACACACACACACACACACACACACACACACATTTATTTCAACAATCAATCGAGTATTGTCTTAGAGGGAAAATTTTTGTTTTAG
>JAPQNM010000045.1:2433221-2435531 GCA_029783475.1 Metacarcinus magister | reverse complement strand
TTCAGCTGGAGACGGGATTGCATCAAGTATTGACTTGGAGACTTTTCTTGTGTGTGTGTGCGTTTGTTTGTTTGTTTGTTTGTTTGTTTGTTTTATGATCAGCTGACTAATCCAAGATGGCGGCGCACCCTTTTCGTGGGCACCTTTATCGCCGTGGAAAAAACTTGCTGATTAACATATAATAGAGTCTGGAGCAATTATAGCCACAGTAAATGCAGTATTTAGATGGCTAGAAGATGTGAGGAAATAAAAGAAGCCGTAAACTCCTGTGAGCGTGGTGATATTGCGTAGATGGCCACTGCCATGGCCAACTCTCCACGTAGCCGAGGATGCTGGCAGCCCGGGTGGTGTTGGCGAGCCATGGGTTGCCGCGGAGGCACTCGCTGCCCTGTGCCATGGCCATCCGGAGCCTCCGTTGCACGAGGCCCTCGGCGTCACGGTGAAGGGTCCGCGCAACATGGCAGGTCACGATGTAGTTCACCCTGGTGGCGAGGGGCACCAGGCTGGTCTCGCTCTGCATCACGCAGGCGCTGCACCACCTCGGAGCTCCCAGCATGGTCCTCATGGCGCTGTTCTGCACCACCTCCAGACGCGTCCGCTGGTTGGGGGAGAGCGAGGTGAGAACGGGCGCGCTGTAGTCCACCAGGGAGCGCACCGCCTGCACGTAGTACAGGCGCAGGACGTCATAGGTGGCTCCAGCGCCAGGCCGCGTCATGGCCCTCATCACGTTCAGCCTGGTCTGCGTCCTCTCTCTCAGGTATGTCAGCTGCGCCGCGAAGGACAACCGCGAGTCCAGCCACACTCCGAGGTACTGGTAGCAGCCAGTCCAAGCCAGTCCGATGTCCTGGACCCTCAGCTGGGCGGCCGGGTTGGCTGCTCTGATGGCCATGGCGCGGGACTCCTCAGCTGAGATTTTAAGGCCCAGCTCTTCACACTTGTCAGTGATGAGATCCAGCGCCCGCTGAGCCCTGCTGAGGTGGTTGCCTCGCCCAGTGACTACAAGGGCGAGGTCGTCCGCGTAACTGAGCAGCACGGTGCCCTCCTGGAAGGGGAGGGCAACCAGCTGCTCCATCAGCAGGTTGAAAAGGAACGGGCTGAGGATGCCGCCCTGGGGCGTCCCGTTCTCTAGCTCGCGGAAGCTGGACTTGTGGCCCTGAAATTTGACCCGGGCGCGGCGGTGCTGGAGATAGTCCCGGAGCCAGGCGAGCAGTCTTCCTCGTACCCCCTTCCTCGCGAGGGAGTCGAGGATGGCGTGGGGGCTGGCCAGCTCGAACGCTTTCTCCAAGTCGAGGAAGACTGCGACTGAGGGGCGGTGGTTGACGCGCGTGAGGAGGGTGATGATGCTGTCCGCCGTGCTTAAGCCGCGCGTGAAGCCAAACACGTGGGGGTGGAGGGCACCCACGCGCCACTGCGCGTGTATATGTGCACTGTCTGAGGACAGTGCACCCCAAGTTGATGTTGTTTGCTGGACTGCAGCGCAACATAATAAATAATAATATTATAAAAAGAAATACATAAATAAAGATGTATATTGAATACAATTAATAATGAAAAATATAATAAAAATAAAGTTATAATAGTATGTGGTGAAGCAACACATTCTCACCAGAGCTGCTAACCGCACGTTCTCTAATGGTGTGTAGGGGAGACTGCTACAATACTCCCCCCCTAGTGACGAGGAAGGGAGGAATGATGTCATCCTGTGAATGCTTGTACGCCTGGGAAGAGTTCTCGCGTTGGGCGGAGGCTGATGACCGTTCGACTGCGGGTGGTAGCTGGGAGTCCTGTAGCGGCGGTTGCCGAGAGGATGTAGCGATAACCGGCAGTGTGGCAGAGGGGCCGACGAGGTCAAGTGCCGAATCACCATGGAGGCTTGACAGTCGGTGCAGGTGTCGGTCCAGGTGAAGTCCCCCCAGATGTGCCGTGAAGCTCAGATGGCAGGGTGAGGGGTCGTGAAGCTGATGAAAAGAGATGATTTGCATCTGTAGTTCCATCAGCATAGAGCGACCATGATGCCTGGGAGTGTAAGAAGACGACACGGCAGTGGAAGAGGGCGTCTGCTGGAGCGTTGTCTGCACCGTACTGTACTATCCACGGGCGAGTAGAGTAATCCACAGGGCGATGAGTAATCCACAGGGTGATGAATAATCCACAGGGCGGTGAGTGGCGATGGTGAAGATCACTTTAACGCCGCGAGGCGGGGGGTAGGGGTTGAACATGATGACGCGAGAAGGCGTCAGAGGGTGTAGAGTGTGCGTGAGGCGGCTGAAGACGTAATAAGGCGTCTGGGGGTTGTAGAGGCCGCGCATG
>JAPQNM010000045.1:2410721-2420721 GCA_029783475.1 Metacarcinus magister | reverse complement strand
TATAATTTGTGTGTACTATTCTGTGGAAAAATATCATTGTTATGCCGTACGAGTGGAGATATTATTAGTTTCGTTATCATAGAGCAGACGAAATAGAACACATGGAGGCATAGAAAATAACTTACTTATATTAAGATACTGCATAGAAACATCATATAAAAATAAGAAACCACTATTTGTAATTGCAATAGATTTTAAAAAAGCATATGACAGCATTAAAAGAGAAGAAATTATAAACATATTGATGAAGAACTCAGTAAGTCCAAAAATTATAGAAATGTTTACCACCCTTTATAAAAAAGACCATACAACAATTAAATTAGGAGAAGAAGAAATAAAGATGGAAGTGACAAACGGGATACGTCAAGGCTGCACAGCATCAACAGTACTCTTCAAGTTAATAACATTTGAGATCATAAAGAAGTTGCAGAAACTGGACAAGGGTTATAAAGATGATGCCTTCAAGATACCGTGCCTATTCTTTGCAGATGACGGCATGTTACTAACCAACAATGAAGAAGAAGCAAACGAAATAATAGAGGAAACTATCAACATCAGCACAAAATATGGACTAGAAATTAACAAAGAAAAAAGCCAAATAATAATCTACAATCTTAAAGATAAACCAGAAAAGATAAAAGATATACAAGTCACTGACAGAATGAAATACTTGGGAATCATAATAAATGACAGCAAAAAATGCTTCAAAGAACACAAGAAAAATATAATTGAAAAAGCAAGAAAATTAGCTAATATGACATGCCCAGTAATAAATAAAAGCTGTTCAAGAATATTAATTGGAAAAACCTTCTGGAAAAGTATAGCCCTACCAACAATACTAAATGGAATAAATATTATGGATGTAACAAAACAGGAAATAGAAACATTACAGAGGATTGAAAACAGTGTATACAGAATGATCCTGAGAGCACCAAACTACACACAAGCAGCAGCATTAAGAGGGGAAATTGGAGCAACATCAATGAAGGCAAGAGTATTAAAAGGACAATGGAAATATTTAAACTATAGTGTAAAAGAAGAAAGCAATGATTTATTAAGAAGGATAATGGAAGTGACAAAAGAACAGAACACCAACAGATGGATGAAAGAACTAGTGCAAACATTGAAGAAGACAGGGATGACAGAAAGTGGAATGGTGAACATTACAAATGATGAAATTAGTAAGAAAATTAGAGAATGGGACACGAAGGAATGGAAAACAACATTAAGTGAGAAAGAAAGTTTAAGTATATATAGAAATTGGAAATCAGAAATAGGACATCAAGAAAAAATATATGATAACAGACCATGTTCAGTGCTGCTCTTTAAATGTAGAACGAATAACTTAAACTTAAATGTAAGAAAAAGATTCAAAGGAGAAGAAACAAAGTGTGACATGTGTAATAATAGTAGAGAAGACCTAATTCATTTTATATTATGGTGCCCAGCGTATCAAGAAAAAAGACAAAAGTGCCCCAGACTCCAACAACCTTACATTGAAAACGAACAGAAAATAATAGAACAATTTCTTTTCAAAAATGAAAATATAAAAGAAACTAAGGAAATAATAAAAACTTTTTGGAAAATAAGAGAAAAGAAAAGAAAAGAAAATTAATAACACATGAACATAAAAAAATAACCAGACAACAACAGAAAACATAAGGGAGTGCCGTTACAAAGGCAACACTCCCGACATCACCAGACCAGACCAGGCAGTGAGGCACGGCCAAAGTGTAAACATTAGGCGGCACTTGTGACTTGTGAGTGACAGACACACCACAACAACACACCAATTGCACTCTACCTGTAACCAGACACAGCCTTAAAACTAGAATGAAGCAAACCGGTGATCTATGAAATATGAACAGCGAAAGTAAGGCAAAGAAAACCAGTGAGAAAATACACCACAAGGACCTGCCGTTGTAGAGGCTATTAAGGAAGCTGCATCGACGTCTACAAGTGAACACAACAATAGGAGACCAGGAACAGGCAATAGAACGGGCATCATTGAAAACAAATTAAAGAATCAACGTATACAATAGTACGTGTCTAAAAGTGCAGTACACACACACACACACACACACACACACACACACACACACACACACACACACACACACACACACACACATTACTTAAAGACGGGACATAACGAGCTTGACTAAATCCTGTAAAAAATATTAGGTAAGAACATACACACAGTGGATTTTATTATGTGATACAGCTTAAGAAACGCGGGAAGCACACCTTAAAGAACCTAAACCCGATCTGAAGAAAAAGAAGACTGTCTGCTTGTTGATTGAGTATTCTGAAACCATAAGTACAAATTCGTAAGGTAAGGTGAAAGGTAATTATAGTCATATTATTGCATAGTCCTTGATTGATTATAACCATTACATAGAACCAAGGTTTTCCAACTGTTCAAGGGCCCAGTTAGGAGGTTATGCATGATTTTATATTGAATTTGGAAATGCTCCTAACTGTTTTAGTGTTAGATTTGATGTGGCAATTAGGAGACTGTATAAGGCAGTTAGGAGACTACATGTCGGTTAGGAGACTACATGTCAGTTAGGAGACTACATGTCAGTTAGGAGACTACATGTCAGTTAGGAGACTACATGTCAGTTAGGAGACTACATGTCAGTTAGGAGACTACATGTCAGTTAGGAGACTACATGTCAGTTAGGAGACTACATGCCAGTTAGGAGACTACATGCCAGTTAGGAGACTACATGTCAGTTAGGAGACTACATGTCAGTTAGGAGACTACATGTCAGTTAGGAGACTACATGTCAGTTAGGAGACTACATGTCAGTTAGGAGATTACATGTCAGTTAGGAGACTACATGTCAGTTAGGAGACTACATGCCAGTTAGGAGACTACATGCCAGTTAGGAGACTACATGTCAGTTAGGAGACTACATGTCAGTTAGGAGATTACATGTCAGTTAGGAGACTACATGTCAGTTAGGAGACTGTAAGTGGCAGTTTGTAGGATAAATTTGTCTTAGTGGGCTGTCACTGATTTTGAGGATGAAGCTTTTTTTTTCTGTTAAGAAAATATCTGCAAATCCTTTTCAGCGCCCCCTTCCCCCAAAAATTCTGCAAATCCCTGTTTTCTTCCAAGCGCCCCCTCCCTCTTAAAACAATACATTGAGAAGAAGTAACAAATTCAGCCCCCTCCATTTTTCCCTTAAAGTTGCCTTTTACAACACGCAGGAGATACAGTGGTAGTATTTCAAGCTGGGACACCCACCACAAGGGTGAATAATAATAATATGAAATGATCAGTTACTGCATCAATACTGTGCATACTGCGTATGGCTAGTATGAGAAACTAAGATCTTGACCGCACACACGCATTTCAACACTTGTTGGCTCAGTCAGCTTTGTGAGAGGCAGAACATACTCTATCTCTTCACTTTACTGTTACAACACCAAAACATTTAATTGTTGTTCTGTAGCACAGAAGAAATATTAGATTGAATCATGATTGTATTTATTCTTTGATGGCTTCAGTATTATATTTATATTTATATTGTTATTATTTTTCTTTAGTGATCAGGCAATTTAGAGTGAGCTTGCCTGGGTTGTTATGTGCAGCAGGTAATGAAACCACCCATCGTGTACCTAGAGGTGAAACAGTAATTTTGAGTACAATTCTGCACACCATGTGGTGAGGTGTGGTGTGGTGCTACATGGGAAGTACAAATATGGGATAAACTTGCACCACGTGGATTTACACATTTTTTTGTATGCTGAAAATTCACATTTTCTTTCAATCTGTAGATAACCAAATCTGTATAATAAAAAGCTGCATATATCAAAGGTGCACTGTACAGTATTTTGTTTGTGGTATTTTAAATGGCGTTAGTGTTTCCTCATTAAGAGTGTGTTCACGTTAGTGCTTCCTCATTAAGAGTGTGTTCACGTTAGTGCTTCCTCATTAAGAGTGTGTTCACGTTAGTGCTTCCTCATTAAGAGTGTGTTCACGTGCTACATGGGAAGTACAAATATGGGATAAACTTGCACCACGTGGATTTACACATTTTTTTGTATGCTGAAAATTCACATTTTCTTTCAATCTGTAGATAACCAAATCTGTATAATAAAAAGCTGCATATATCAAAGGTGCACTGTACAGTATTTTGTTTGTGGTATTTTAAATGGCGTTAGTGTTTCCTCATTAAGAGTGTGTTCACGTTAGTGCTTCCTCATTAAGAGTGTGTTCACGTTAGTGCTTCCTCATTAAGAGTGTGTTCACGTTAGTGCTTCCTCATTAAGAGTGTGTTCACGTTAGTGCTTCCTCATTAAGAGTGTGTTCACGTTAGTGTTTCCTCATTAAGAGTGTGTTCACGTTAGTGCTTCCTCATTAAGAGTGTGTTCACGTTAGTGTTTCCTCATTAAGAGTGTGTTCACGTTAGTGCTTCCTCATTAAGAGTGTGTTCACGTTAGTGCTTCCTCATTAAGAGTGTGTTCACGTTAGTGCTTCCTCATTAAGAGTGTGTTCACGTTAGTGTTTCCTCATTAAGAGTGTGTTCACGTTAGTGCTTCCTCATTAAGAGTGTGTTCACTAAATTAGTCAGTCATTGGTTCCCTTTGTCTCCTGATTAGAAATTCACCAATCAATAAATAGAAGGTCAAGGAAGTAGCCTGATTTGAAATTTTTTAATGAATCAGGGCAATGGCTAAGTTGTGTGATGATGCAGCCTTTTATCATGGGTTATCACAAAACCCTATTCTATTTCATACCAGGTGACTTTGATTAATTTGGAAAAGGATTGTAGAAATAACAGGATTAGGAAACATTGGAATACATTAAATGATAGAGGTAACATGCTCATAGGATTTGTAGAGAGGAATAATTTTCACAGTGGCAGTATCATAACCAATGAGATTAATCCGAGGTGCTAAGTTGTGAGATTCCCTCAAGTGTTATTGGGGGAAAATGCTAGCAAACACAGGTACTCTTCATAAAAGTGGTACCTTTGCTCATTCCCACCTTCACATGGTTGCACTGTTAGTACACATGTTATAGTGGAACAAACGGGGAGAGCAGCGAACGTCAGCTGCTTTTTTTTTAGCATTTGAACATGATGATCTGTGGCCTGTGTCCTTCCAGTAGAGCACTGTGTTAGCTTTGCCAGCTGCCAGTGGCCTAACAAACATGGCTATGGGAGAAAGCATGCATGTTTAGGAATGGGGTCAATGAATGTAAATGGTTTGAGCATATTAAAAAGAGTATAATTATTGGAGAGTTTTGAGGAAGGAAGGTTACATCAAACCCAAGACTCTGATGCCACAAAGTACAACACTAATTGCTCAACTGAAGATAGTATCACTGATAGCTAGTTATCTTGATGGCCTTGTTTACAACACCTGGTTTCCCAAGACACTCATATATTAACCAATCTTCAAAGAAAGATGAACTGTTGGATGGGTTGTGCAGTGACTGGCCTGGCATGAACTTGAAGTGAGGTGTGCTATTTGTGATGAGGTGCTCTAAACTCTGCACCGTTACTGCTGCTGCAGATGAATTACCATCTTGTTCTAAACATTGGTTTGAAATTTGTTTCAGGAAGGATGTTTGTGTGCCAAAGAGTCACTAACCTATGCCTGGTGCGAGACTGCAATATGAACCTTCGCTCCATTGCAACTGCTGCAAAGAGAGTTAACACAGACTCTTCATATAGGAGAAGCAAGACTCAGAAGAAGAAAGGAGATGTTTCAAATTTTCATAAAAAAGAAAATGAATTACTAAGAGAAAGGTTGTTACTGGTAAGATAAGAATTGTTGATCATTATTTAGTTCTTACCATATTATTTAGTGTATAAGATCCATTTTATCCTTTGAAAAGGTGTTTTATAACTGTAATTGTATACACTGCTAGACATCATTTGGAGTCCTCAGGGCATCCCACCATTGTGACCCTTACTACTAGTAGCACCTACAGGCAGATGAAGGGTTGCTGGCTGTTAGAGTTTCCATCGAGGCTCAACTCTGTAGTAATGTAGAGGCTCAGGGCTGCCTTATTATACTGATCACACCATTCTTTCATGATGACATTATCAAAAATTTTAACAAATATTTAAAATTAAAATTGATGTACGCAGTTTACTTGAAATTCTGCTGTAATAAGATAACTTTTGTGACTCATTTCATGAAGTATTACATTTATATGTGCATTTTCCTTATAATTGCCGGTAGAGAAGTACTTGAGGAATGATGAAAACAATATGTAGCCTTTATGGACCTAGAAAAAGCATATGATAGAGTTGATAAGAAAGCTCTGGAACGTTCTTAAAATAGATGCTATTGGAAAGCAGTTATTGGCAGGAATTAGGGCATTTTATAGGGAGGCAAGTGCATGTGTGAGGGTGGATGGAGATCTAAGGGAAAGTTTTCCAATAGGAGTTGGAGTAAGACAAGGATGTGTGATGTCACCATGGCTGTTTGATATTTTGTATGGACGAGTGTATGAGAGAAATGAAAACTAAAGTAGGAAATGTAGTGCAAGACTGAAAATGTATGGAATAGGTTGGGTAGTGGTGGCATGACTGTTTGTAGATGACACTGTTGTTTGCATAGAGTGAAGAGGAACTTTAGAGAGTGATAAATAAGCTTTATAGTGTTCGTATGAGAAGGAAGCTAAACGTGAATGCTGGGAAAAGTAAGGTGATGGTCTTTGAAAGGAGGGAAGTAGAGGTGGTGGCCTTTGGTACACTTTATAGGGTGAGTGTGCCAGCAGTAGGAAGGTGTGAGGTAGTTCTTGGAGGAGAGAAAATGGAGGAAGTGAAAGTTTTTTTAAGTATTTGGGAACAGTGCTATGCCATCATGGAGAGATGGAAGGAGAAATAAGAGAGGGAGAGGGCTGTGAAATGCGCAGGTGTGTCATATGATCACTTGCAAAGATTATGAAATGAAGGAAAGTGTTCATGGAGGTAAAGTGAGGTTTAAGGAACAGTATTTTCCTACTAAAGACTTGGACATGGAATAGGGCACATCAGTCACATCATTAAATGGCATAATCCACTATGCCTTTAGTTATCATTTGTATTATTTTCATCATGCATCATTGCACAAAATTGTTTACTCATCATAAAAAAATCTATTTTAGGCTACTGACGGAACTTCCAAGAGTCATGTGTATAAGAAGCTTTATCCGTGGGAATGTTCAGAGGAACTCGCAGAACATCTCAAGAGCACTGAACTTTACAATGAGGGTAGGTTTTGCAAAAATATTTTGTTCTTAAAAGTATCAGTAATGTTCAGAATCTGATGTAGTAGTATTTATTACGTCAGAATATTTGTTGTATTTTCCCTCTTCCTTAGATGATATCACCTTACACATGTGAATAACCAAGGTGATTAGAATTTATATGTTTGTTTTCATATAGATGATTAGATGCAGGAAGTTTGTATTATATGTATGTCCATTTTTTATGTGAAAATTCAATGTTGCAAGTATAATGATCCATCTAATTTTATCCAAGCTGTCTTAAAGTTATGAATGTTCCTCTGTCTTGCACCACCTCTACTTCCAACTCATTCCAAGCATCAATACTTCTACTTGGGAAGACAAATTTCTCGACATTGTTTCAGCATCTTGCCTTCTTCAGTTTTAATTGATCCAATTTCTTTTCATATTCACTAGATTCGGCCTCAATTTAGTTGCAACTCTTTTTACCCTCTAGTTTTCTTGTATGTTATTTTCCTTAATGGTGGCCAAATCACAGCTACATATTCAGTCTTGGATCATATCAGAGACACTATGAAATCTCTCAACATTTCTTCGTTCATATACGTACACTCAGCAAGATTTTATATAACCAACAAGCGATCTACTTACCAAGAGTCTATCTCCATTTCAGTTATTCTTTTAATTTTCTCTGTAGCAGTTTAAGTAGTAGTTGTCATGTTATTATGTTATTAGATAGGATGTTGTGTAATAGCAGAGGAAGGTGCACACAGGTGAAAATTTTCCTATTCAGGAGATGCAAACTGTAAGAGATTGGAGACTGTGAGGTGGTGGCAGGTGAGGGCGTAGCTACACACCATCAGGTAGTGTTCTGTAGGATGACTATGGACGTCAACTAAGGAAAGGAGTGAAGGTTGAGCCAAGGATCAGATTCTGATTCTGATTTATAATGCACAGGACACCAGTGTTGATGCATAACATGCATATTGGAGTTGGAGACGGTGCAAGGGGAGTGAGGGGGGGGAGTCCCAAGTGTGCAAATAAAGAGCAGAAAGGGGAAGGGAAGTGAAAAAAACAATGGTTGAATCAAATAGTGTGGGTGTCTGTTTTGTATTGGGGGGTGTTGTGGTTGGTTTGTCATCAATTTGTGTTGGGATTGTTTTTTTTAGTTTTGGGATTTTGGGGTGTTGAGTGGTGGTCCATAAATGAATTGTTTGTTTTTTTTAGTTATTTTGTTTTGCGAAGGAGTAGGAGGTCTATTGTGCGAAATCTAATATAATTAATAATGCTTGATGGAGGGTTAGGGAGGGTGAAAATATGATAAATATCTAAAGATGCTGGCCTGTTGAGTTATTGATGGAATGCTCAAGGCTGAGGAGATATGTGCTCTTAATAAGTATACTATGCTGCGGGGGGCATGATTGAGATGTGAGTTGTGAGGGGGGGGCTGTTGAGGTAATGCTTGAGTGTATTGCTGAGAACTTGTTAATATATGGCAGAGTCGCGAGCGTGCAGGGTAGCTGGAGGTGATGGCGCGAGATGCGTAGGGCGTGAAGGGAGACGTTCCACAGGGAGCGCGTTGGTGAGACGCAGGGCAGGGGTAGAGATCAGAGGGAGACGAGAGCTGAGGGAGTGCTGAAAAGGGAGATGGACGGGGTGCAAGAGAAAGGAGACAAGCGATGGTGAGGAAGGCGACGAAGGGAGGAATAACGATCTGCTGAGATATGCTGAGGAGTAAATTGGAGGAGATCCAGTGCTGCAGGGGAGGGAGAGTGATCAACCTAGGTCTGTTGTCTGAAGTCTGTGATAGATGATGTGTATTTGTTTTGCCGAAGGAGTCTATGGCGAGCTCTCATATAATATTGCTGAGAGGAGCTGTTTCCACCACCGAGAGTCCACCCCGAGTGATGGAAGATGACGTGTGAAAGTCAGCGGGGAGGTGAGTTTAGATGCTAGATAGTGATCAAGAGGAGCTGGACAACTAGGAAACGACTGTAAAAGTTGTGAGGGAGACAGCTGGGAAGGTAATTCCTGTGACATTTGGATTGACGGAAGAAGAAGAAAGGAAACTTGGTGATGGAATGATCAAGTATATAAAAGTAAAGGAGGAAGAGGATAGTGAAAAAGAATTGGGATAGTCATATGAAAAAAGTAGACAGGAGTATAAGGAGATGCTATGCTAAGCAAAGAGAGGTGGCAAAGGCTAGGAAGCAGCGTATGACGAGCTGTGTGAGTATTTGGACTTTAGGGAAGGAGGAAGGACTTGTAGTGTTTAGCCAGACAGGGACTGAGGTAGGAAGGATCTAATGCAGTTTAGGATGATAAAGGACACACAAATGTCTTGCAATGTGAGGAGAGCATGTTAAGGTGGAAGGAGTACTTCAAGGAACTGATAAATTACGAAAAATAAGAGATAGAGAGAGAGAAGGTTGTATGATGTGGAGATAGTAACCAAGAAGTGCAGTGGAGTATTGGGAATGAAGTGAGGACAGCTGGGAAAGAAGATGAGGGGTGGAAAGGCAGGTGGTCCAGATAACATACCGTTAGAGTATGGAAATGCTTAGGAGAGATGACAATGGAGCTTTTAAAAAATCTTGGATAGTGAGGGATGACTGTTTAATTTTAAGAATAAGTTGTTGTGCAGAGCTGATCAGCAACAACTTAAATTAATTGAAGAAATAGTGAAGTTGGGGTGCAAGGGAAGTGAGGATCTGCAAGCATCAATAGGTATTCATGCCAGGAAGAAAATACTACAGATGCATTGTTTACTTTGAGCGTTAATGGAGAATTAGAAATTTAGCA
>JAPQNM010000045.1:2400685-2410621 GCA_029783475.1 Metacarcinus magister | reverse complement strand
ACCCATCTGTCATTTCTCACACCTCACTGCTGCCACACTGTCATCATACACATCCTGTACCATCCTTACATACTTAGGTGACACTTCTCATTTCATCAAGCAGTACCACAATATTTTTCTCGGCAGCCTGTCATGCATTTTCTAAATCAACAAACACACAATGCAACTTCCTTCTTGCCAAATTTATAGTTCTCCATTAACGCTCAAAGTAAACAATGCATCTGTAGTATTTCTTCCTGGCATGAATACCTATTGATGCTTGCAGATCCTCACTTCTCCTTGCACCCCTAACTTCCACTATTTCTTCAATTAACTTTAAGTTGTTGCTGATCAGCTCTGCACAACAACTTATTCTTAAAAATTAATAACAGTCATCCCTCACTATCCAAGATTTTGTTAAAAGCTCCATTGTCATCTCTCCTAAGCATCTCCATACCTCTAACGGTATGTTATCTGGACCACCTGCCTTTCCACCCCTCATCTTCTTCCCAGCTGTCCTCACTTCATTCCCAATACTCCACTGCATTTCCTGGTTTACTGTCTCCACATCATACAACCTTCTCTCTCTCTATCTCTTATTTTCGTAATTTATCAGTTCCTTGAAGTACTCCTTCCACCTTAACATGCTCTCCTCACTTGCAAGAACATTTGTGTGTCCTTTATCATCCTAAACTCCATTAGATCCTTCCTACCTCAGTCCCTGTCTGGCTAAACACTACAAGTCCTTCCTCCTTCCCTAAAGTCCAAATACTCACACAGCTCGTCATACGCTGCTTCCTTAGCCTTTGCCACCTCTCTTTGCTTAGCATAGCATCTCCTTATACTCCTGTCTACTTTTTTCATATGACTATCCCAATTCTTTTTCACTATCCTCTTCCTCCTTTTACTTTATATACTTGATCATTCCATCACCAAGTTTCCTTTCTTCCTTCCTCAATCCAGATGTCACAGGAATTACCTTCCCAGCTGTCTCCCTCACAACTTTTACAGTCGTTTCCTAGTTGTCCAGCTCCTCTTGATCACTATCTAGCATTTAACTCACCTCCCTCTGAATTTCACACGTCATCTTCCATCATCGGGACTGGAACAGGCTCCCTCAGCATATTATATATAGGTGCACAATAGACTTGTTCGCAAAACAAATACACAATCATTTATGACCACAACACCCCAATACAAACAGACACACTTGATTCACTTCCCTCTCCTGCATACTCGGCTCCCCTTCCCCACCGTCAGCCAACTGAAATATGCGTGTTATGCATCAACACTGGTGTCCTGTGCATTATAAATCAGAATCAGAATCTGATCCTTGACTCAACCTTCACTCCTTTCCTTAGTTGACGTCCATAGTCATCCTACAGAACATTACCTGATGGTGTGTAGCTACGCCCTCACCTGCCACCACCTCACAGTCTCCAATCTCTTACAGTTTGCATCTCCTGAATAGGAAATATTTCACCTGTGTGCACCTTCCTCTGCTATTACACAACATCCTATCTAATAACATAATAACATGACAACTACTACTTAAACTGCTACAGAGAAAATTAAAAGAATAACTGAAATGGAGATAGACTCTTGGTAAGTAGATCGCTTGTTGGTTATATAAAATCTTACTGAGTGTACGTATATGAACGAAGAAATGTTGAGAGATTTGATAGTGTCTCTGATATGATCCAAGACTGAATATGTAGCTATGATTTGGCCACCATTAAGGAAAATAACATACAAGAAAACTAGAGTGTAAAAAGAGTTGCAACTAAATTGAGGCCGAGTCTAGTGAATATGAAAAGAAATTGGATCAATTAAAACTGAAGAAGGCAAGATGCTGAAACAATGTCGAGAAATTTGTCTTCCCAAGTAGAAGTATTGATGCTTGGAATGAGTTGGAAGTAGAGGTGGTGCAAGACAGGGGAACATTCATAACTTTAAGACAGCTTGGATAAAATTAGATGGATCATTATACTTGCAACATTGAATTTTCACATAAAAAATGGACATACATATAATACAAACTTCCTGCATCTAATCATCTATATGAAAACAATGATGCATGATGAAAATAATACAAATGATAACTAAAGGCATAGTGGATTATGCCATTTAATGATGTGACTGATGTGCCCTATTCCATGTCCAAGTCTTTAGTAGGAAAATACTGTTCCTTAAACCTCACTTTACCTCCATGAACACTTTCCTTCATTTCATAATCTTTGCAAGTGATCATATGACACACTTGCGCATTTCACAGCCCTCTCCCTCTCTTATTTCTCCTTCCATCTCTCCATGATGGCATAGCACTGTTCCCAAATACTTAAAAAAACTTTCACTTTCTCCATTTTCTCTCCTCCAAGAACTACCTCACACCTTCCTACTGCTGGCACACTCACCCTATAAAGTGTACCAAAGGCCACCACCTCTACTTCCCTCCTTTCAAAGACCATCACCTTACTTTTCCCAGCATTCACGTTTAGCTTCCTTCTCATACGAACACTATAAAGCTTATTTATCACTCTCTAAAGTTCCTCTTCACTCTATGCAAACAACAGTGTTATCTACAAACAGTCATGCCACCACTACCCAACCTATTCCATACATTTTCAGTCTTGCACTACATTTCCTACTTTAGTTTTCATTTCTCTCATACACTCGTCCATACAAAATATCAAACAGCCATGGTGACATCACACATCCTTGTCTTACTCCAACTCCTATTGGAAAACTTTCCCTTAGATCTCCATCCACCCTCACACATGCACTTGCCTCCCTATAAAATGCCCTAATTCCTGCCAATAACTGCTTTCCAATAGCATCTATTTTAAGAACGTTCCAGAGCTTTCTTATCAACTCTATCATATGCTTTTTCTAGGTCCATAAAGGCTACATATTGTTTTCATCATTCCTCAAGTACTTCTCTACCGGCAATTATAAGGAAAATGCACATATAAATGTAATACTTCATGAAATGAGTCACAAAAGTTATCTTATTACAGCAGAATTTCAAGTAAACTGCGTACATCAATTTTAATTTTAAATATTTGTTTAAATTTTTGATAATGTCATCATGAAAGAATGGTGTGATCAGTATAATAAGGCAGCCCTGAGCCTCTACATTACTACAGAGTTGAGGCTCGATGGAAACTCTAACAGCCAGCAACCCTTCATCTGCCTGTAGGTGCTACTAGTAGTAAGGGTCACAATGGTGGGATGCCCTGAGGACTCCAAATGATGTCTAGCAGTGTATACAGTTACAGTTATAAAACACCTTTTCAAAGGATAAAATGGATCTTATACACTAAATAATATGGTAAGAACTAAATGATGATCAACAATTCTTATCTTACCAGTAACAACCTTTCTCTTAGTAATTCATTTTCTTTTTTATGAAAATTTGAAACATCTCCTTTCTTCTTCGGAGTCTTGCTTCTCCTATATGAAGAGTCTGTGTTAACTCTCTTTGCAGCAGTTGCAATGGAGCGAAGGTTCATATTGCAGTCTCGCACCAGACATAGGTTAGTGACTCTTTGGCACACAAACATCCTTCCTGAAACAAATTTCAAACCAATGTTTAGAACAAGATGGTAATTCATCTGCAGCAGCAGTAACGGTGCAGAGCTTAGAGCACCTCATCACAAATAGCACACCTCACTTCAAGTTCATGCCAGGCCAGTCACTGCACAACCCATCCAACAGTTCATCTTTCTTTGAAGATTGGTTAATATATGAGTGTCTTGGGAAACCAGGTGTTGTAAACAAGGCCATCAAGATAACTAGCTATCAGTGATACTATCTTCAGTTGAGCAATTAGTGTTGTACTTTGTGGCATCAGAGTCTTGGGTTTGATGTAACCTTCCTTCCTCAAAACTCTCAAATAATTATACTCTTTTTAATATGCTCAAACCATTTACATTCATTGACCCCATTCCTAAACATGCATGCTTCCTCCCAAGGCAAAGTGGAGGAACCTCTCCACCCATAGCCATGTTTGTTATGCCACTGGCAGCTGGCAAAGCTAACGCAGTGCTCTACTAGAAGGACACAGGCCACAGATCATCATGTTCAAATGCTAAAAAAAAAGCAGCTGACGTTCGCTGCTCTCCCCGTTTGTTCCACTATAACATGTGTACTAACAGTGCAACCATGTGAAGGTGGGAATGAGCAAAGGTACCACTTTTATGAAGAGTACCTGTGTTTGCTAGCATTTTTCCCCAATAACACTTGTGGGAATCTCACAACCTAGCACCTCGGATTAATCTCATTGGTTATGATACTGCCACTGTGAAAATTATTCCTCTCTACAAATCCTATGAGCATGTTACCTCTATCATTTAATGTATTCCAATGTTTCCTAATCCTGTTATTTCTACAATCCTTTCCCAAATTAATCAAAGTCACCTGGTATGAAATAGAATAGGGTTTTGTGATAACCCATGATAAAAGGCTGCATCATCACACAACTTAGCCATTGCCCTGATTCATTAAAAAATTTCAAATCAGGCTACTTCCTTGACCTTCTATTTATTGATTGGTGAATTTCTAATCAGGAGACAAGGGGAACCAATGACTGACTAATTTAGTGAACACACTCTTAATGAGGAAGCACTAACGTGAACACACTCTTAATGAGGAAGCACTAACGTGAACACACTCTTAATGAGGAAACACTAACGCCATTTAAAATACCACAAACAAAATACTGTACAGTGCACCTTTGATATATGCAGCTTTTTATTATACAGATTTGGTTATCTACAGATTGAAAGAAAATGTGAATTTTCAGCATACAAAAAAATGTGTAAATCCACGTGGTGCAAGTTTATCCCATATTTGTACTTCCCATGTAGCACAATATCCATCCCTCACCACATGGTGTGCAGAATTGTACTCAAAATTACTGTTTCACCTCTAGGTACACGATGGGTGGTTTCATTACCTGCTGCACATAACAACCCAGGCAAGCTCACTCTAAATTGCCTGATCACTAAAGAAAAATAATAACAATATAAATATAAATATAATACTGAAGCCATCAAAGAATAAATACAATCATGATTCAATCTAATATTTCTTCTGTGCTACAGAACAACAATTAAATGTTTTGGTGTTGTAACAGTAAAGTGAAGAGATAGAGTATGTTCTGCCTCTCACAAAGCTGACTGAGCCAACAAGTGTTGAAATGCGTGTGTGCGGTCAAGATCTTAGTTTCTCATACTAGCCATACGCAGTATGCACAGTATTGATGCAGTAACTGATCATTTCATATTATTATTATTCACCCTTGTGGTGGGTGTCCCAGCTTGAAATACTACCACTGTATCTCCTGCGTGTTGTAAAAGGCAACTTTAAGGGAAAAATGGAGGGGGCTGAATTTGTTACTTCTTCTCAATGTATTGTTTTAAGAGGGAGGGGGCGCTTGGAAGAAAATAGGGATTTGCAGAATTTTGGGGGGAAGGGGGCGCTGAAAGGATTTGCAGATATTTTCTTAACAGAAAAAAAAAGCTTCATCCTCAAAATCAGTGACAGCCCACTAAGACAAATTTATCCTACAAACTGCCACTTACAGTCTCCTAACTGACATGTAGTCTCCTAACTGACATGTAATCTCCTAACTGACATGTAATCTCCTAACTGACATGTAGTCTCCTAACTGGCATGTAGTCTCCTAACTGGCATGTAGTCTCCTAACTGACATGTAGTCTCCTAACTGACATGTAATCTCCTAACTGACATGTAGTCTCCTAACTGACATGTAGTCTCCTAACTGACATGTAGTCTCCTAACTGACATGTAGTCTCCTAACTGACATGTAGTCTCCTAACTGGCATGTAGTCTCCTAACTGGCATGTAGTCTCCTAACTGACATGTAGTCTCCTAACTGACATGTAGTCTCCTAACTGACATGTAGTCTCCTAACTGACATGTAGTCTCCTAACTGACATGTAGTCTCCTAACTGACATGTAGTCTCCTAACTGACATGTAGTCTCCTAACCGACATGTAATCTCCTAACTGCCTTATACAGTCTCCTAATTGCCACATCAAATCTAACACTAAAACAGTTAGGAGCATTTCCAAATTCAATATAAAATCATGCATAACCTCCTAACTGGGCCCTTGAACAGTTGGAAAACCTTGGTTCTATGTAATGGTTATAATCAATCAAGGACTATGCAATAATATGACTATAATTACCTTTCACCTTACCTTACGAGTTTGTACTTATGGTTTCAGAATACTCAATCAACAAGCAGACAGTCTTCTTTTTCTTCAGATCGGGTTTAAGTTCTTTAAGGTGTGCTTCCCGCGTTTCTTAAGCTGTATCACATAATAAAATCCACTGTGTGTATGTTCTTACCTAATATTTTTTACAGGATTTAGTCAAGCTCGTTATGTCCCGTCTTTAAGTAATGTGTGTGTGTGTGTGTGTGTGTGTGTGTACTGCACTTTTAGACACGTACTATTGTATACGTTGATTCTTTAATTTGTTTTCAATGATGCCCGTTCTATTGCCTGTTCCTGGTCCCCTATTGTTGTGTTCACTTGTAGACGTCGATGCAGCTTCCTTGATAGCCTCTACAACGGCAGGTCCTTGTGGTGTATTTTCTCACTGGTTTTCTTTGCCTTACTTTCGCTGTCCATATTTCATAGATCACCGGTTTGCTTCATTCTAGTTTTAAGGCTGTGTCTGGTTACAAGTAGAGTGCAATTGGTGTGTTGTTGTGGTGTGTCTGTCACTCACAAGTCACAAATGCCGCCTAATGTTTACACTTTGGCCGTGCCTCACTGCCTGGTCTGGTCTGGTGATGTCGGGAGTGTTGCCTTTGTAACGGCACTCCCTTATGTTTTCTGTTGTTGTCTGGTCATTTTTTTATGTTCATGTGTTATTAATTTTCTTTTCTTTTCTTTTCTCTTATTTTCCAAAAAGTTTTTATTATTTCCTTAGTTTCTTTTATATTTTCATTTTTGAAAAGAAATTGTTCTATTATTTTCTGTTCGTTTTCAATGTAAGGTTGTTGGAGTCTGGGGCACTTTTGTCTTTTTTCTTGATACGCTGGGCACCATAATATAAAATGAATTAGGTCTTCTCTACTATTATTACACATGTCACACTTTGTTTCTTCTCCTTTGAATCTTTTTCTTACATTTAAGTTTAAGTTATTCGTTCTACATTTAAAGAGCAGCACTGAACATGGTCTGTTATCATATATTTTTTCTTGATGTCCTATTTCTGATTTCCAATTTCTATATATACTTAAACTTTCTTTCTCACTTAATGTTGTTTTCCATTCCTTCGTGTCCCATTCTCTAATTTTCTTACTAATTTCATCATTTGTAATGTTCACCATTCCACTTTCTGTCATCCCTGTCTTCTTCAATGTTTGCACTAGTTCTTTCATCCATCTGTTGGTGTTCTGTTCTTTTGTCACTTCCATTATCCTTCTTAATAAATCATTGCTTTCTTCTTTTACACTATAGTTTAAATATTTCCATTGTCCTTTTAATACTCTTGCCTTCATTGATGTTGCTCCAATTTCCCCTCTTAATGCTGCTGCTTGTGTGTAGTTTGGTGCTCTCAGGATCATTCTGTATACACTGTTTTCAATCCTCTGTAATGTTTCTATTTCCTGTTTTGTTACATCCATAATATTTATTCCATATAGTATTGTTGGTAGGGCTATACTTTTCCAGAAGGTTTTTCCAATTAATATTCTTGAACAGCTTTTATTTATTACTGGGCATGTCATATTAGCTAATTTTCTTGCTTTTTCAATTATATTTTTCTTGTGTTCTTTGAAGCATTTTTTGCTGTCATTTATTATGATTCCCAAGTATTTCATTCTGTCAGTGACTTGTATATCTTTTATCTTTTCTGGTTTATCTTTAAGATTGTAGATTATTATTTGGCTTTTTTCTTTGTTAATTTCTAGTCCATATTTTGTGCTGATGTTGATAGTTTCCTCTATTATTTCGTTTGCTTCTTCTTCATTGTTGGTTAGTAACATGCCGTCATCTGCAAAGAATAGGCACGGTATCTTGAAGGCATCATCTTTATAACCCTTGTCCAGTTTCTGCAACTTCTTTATGATCTCAAATGTTATTAACTTGAAGAGTACTGTTGATGCTGTGCAGCCTTGACGTATCCCGTTTGTCACTTCCATCTTTATTTCTTCTTCTCCTAATTTAATTGTTGTATGGTCTTTTTTATAAAGGGTGGTAAACATTTCTATAATTTTTGGACTTACTGAGTTCTTCATCAATATGTTTATAATTTCTTCTCTTTTAATGCTGTCATATGCTTTTTTAAAAATCTATTGCAATTACAAATAGTGGTTTCTTATTTTTATATGATGTTTCTATGCAGTATCTTAATATAAGTAAGTTATTTTCTATGCCTCCATGTGTTCTATTTCGTCTGCTCTATGATAACGAAACTAATAATATCTCCACTCGTACGGCATAACAATGATATTTTTCCACAGAATAGTACACACAAATTATAACTAATGGAAATAATGATTATGAGTAGCGAAAGCTATATCAATAATAAAAGCAGTATCGGTGCCGTTAGAAAGGCCTCGGGCGATCATTAACAGAACACAGATGATGCAATGCAGTAGGATGTACAGTTTTTTTTGCTGTACACATTATAAGTAGTGTGAATGAAATGGTGAAAACAAAAACAAGGAGGAAGTGGATGATGATGTTGTTCGGAATGTGTAGGAGACACCTGAGATGATAATATTGTGGCAGTAAAAGTACTTGGAAGGAGTGTGTTATGCCAGGTGCATGTATATACTTACGTCTCGTTCCGGGATTCATTATTATTTTCTTTAAGGAGCTACATTATAAAAGAATCATGTCATCATGAATAGACTTTGCTCGTAACGTCACCGTTTTGGGCGGGACAGTCATGCCGCCATGTTGGAGCACAACGCTCTTGTTACTGTGATGTTATTTTGTGGGGAACTAACCAAATAATGGTTATTTTAAGTGTGTCCTTCTATACCTCACCTGTTCATAGAGTGCAGAATGAAAGTTATTAGACCTGCTGTTAATTCATAATTTTTTATAATGAAATTCAAACAGAATAAACTGCATACCAGCTACATCTACATTGGAAGATTGGAACGGAAATCTTTTTAATTTTTTTTTGTCAATTTACATATATAAATGATAATTTACAACTGAAACAGCAGTACACTTACACTTTTAGCTGCAGAGGGAATCAACCATTTATATTTTCAGACGTGACACTGTTGATCCGATGACCTGTTCCCACATAAAAAAAAAAACCCACTGATAATCTGTAAACAGAAATATATTAATGTGCTGTATGCAATGTCATTGTGTATTCAAATTATATCTTAGTTGGTGTGGTAACTCATAAATATGTCTACAAATGTTAGTCAGCTAGATAATACACTATATAATGTAACAAAACACATTCCACTGTTCACTAAAAAATGTCCATATATGTCTAGCTTGAGTACAAAATATGCACATCATTTCAATGTATGCGAATGCCCCTGGTAAATGTTCAAAAGCTTAACGATTACCTACCCAGCCATGCAGTTGCAATGTGCATCAAGTACAGTGCCATCCTCCTCTACAATAACCCATGGCTGTGTATCTTAATCGTTGCGAATGGTTAACCTGCAGGTAAAAAGAAATATTAAACCTGAGCTAAAAGTAGCTTACAACTTACATGAGTTGGAAAATATCTAAAATTACCTTAAGTGCATGTTTCCTATACAATCAAAGAAATAAATATGATAAATAGAAAAGAAAAAGCTCTGAACTCACTTGAATTCTTTGTCCAGTGCAAGTTGTGCCTAATTAGTACCAAAATTACCTCAAATCTTGGGATTTTTTCTAAGATTAAATGTGCTTAAATATTAGGTTTATCTAGTTCGCTAACTCATTCACATACTAA
>JAPQNM010000045.1:2375685-2385685 GCA_029783475.1 Metacarcinus magister | reverse complement strand
CAGCAAAAAAAACTGTACATCCTACTGCATTGCATCATCTGTGTTCTGTTAATGATCGCCCGAGGCCTTTCTAACGGCACCGATACTGCTTTTATTATTGATATAGCTTTCGCTACTCATAATCATTATTTCCATTAGTTATAATTTGTGTGTACTATTCTGTGGAAAAATATCATTGTTATGCCGTACGAGTGGAGATATTATTAGTTTCGTTATCATAGAGCAGACGAAATAGAACACATGGAGGCATAGAAAATAACTTACTTATATTAAGATACTGCATAGAAACATCATATAAAAATAAGAAACCACTATTTGTAATTGCAATAGATTTTAAAAAAAGCATATGACAGCATTAAAAGAGAAGAAATTATAAACATATTGATGAAGAACTCAGTAAGTCCAAAAATTATAGAAATGTTTACCACCCTTTATAAAAAAGACCATACAACAATTAAATTAGGAGAAAAAGAAATAAAGATGGAAGTGACAAACGGGATACGTCAAGGCTGCACAGCATCAACAGTACTCTTCAAGTTAATAACATTTGAGATCATAAAGAAGTTGCAGAAACTGGACAAGGGTTATAAAGATGATGCCTTCAAGATACCGTGCCTATTCTTTGCAGATGACGGCATGTTACTAACCAACAATGAAGAAGAAGCAAACGAAATAATAGAGGAAACTATCAACATCAGCACAAAATATGGACTAGAAATTAACAAAGAAAAAAGCCAAATAATAATCTACAATCTTAAAGATAAACCAGAAAAGATAAAAGATATACAAGTCACTGACAGAATGAAATACTTGGGAATCATAATAAATGACAGCAAAAAATGCTTCAAAGAACACAAGAAAAATATAATTGAAAAAGCAAGAAAATTAGCTAATATGACATGCCCAGTAATAAATAAAAGCTGTTCAAGAATATTAATTGGAAAAACCTTCTGGAAAAGTATAGCCCTACCAACAATACTATATGGAATAAATATTATGGATGTAACAAAACAGGAAATAGAAACATTACAGAGGATTGAAAACAGTGTATACAGAATGATCCTGAGAGCACCAAACTACACACAAGCAGCAGCATTAAGAGGGGAAATTGGAGCAACATCAATGAAGGCAAGAGTATTAAAAGGACAATGGAAATATTTAAACTATAGTGTAAAAGAAGAAAGCAATGATTTATTAAGAAGGATAATGGAAGTGACAAAAGAACAGAACACCAACAGATGGATGAAAGAACTAGTGCAAACATTGAAGAAGACAGGGATGACAGAAAGTGGAATGGTGAACATTACAAATGATGAAATTAGTAAGAAAATTAGAGAATGGGACACGAAGGAATGGAAAACAACATTAAGTGAGAAAGAAAGTTTAAGTATATATAGAAATTGGAAATCAGAAATAGGACATCAAGAAAAAATATATGATAACAGACCATGTTCAGTGCTGCTCTTTAAATGTAGAACGAATAACTTAAACTTAAATGTAAGAAAAAGATTCAAAGGAGAAGAAACAAAGTGTGACATGTGTAATAATAGTAGAGAAGACCTAATTCATTTTATATTATGGTGCCCAGCGTATCAAGAAAAAAGACAAAAGTGCCCCAGACTCCAACAACCTTACATTGAAAACGAACAGAAAATAATAGAACAATTTCTTTTCAAAAATGAAAATATAAAAGAAACTAAGGAAATAATAAAAACTTTTTGGAAAATAAGAGAAAAGAAAAGAAAAGAAAATTAATAACACATGAACATAAAAAAATGACCAGACAACAACAGAAAACATAAGGGAGTGCCGTTACAAAGGCAACACTCCCGACATCACCAGACCAGACCAGGCAGTGAGGCACGGCCAAAGTGTAAACATTAGGCGGCACTTGTGACTTGTGAGTGACAGACACACCACAACAACACACCAATTGCACTCTACCTGTAACCAGACACAGCCTTAAAACTAGAATGAAGCAAACCGGTGATCTATGAAATATGAAAAGCGAAAGTAAGGCAAAGAAAACCAGTGAGAAAATACACCACAAGGACCTGCCGTTGTAGAGGCTATCAAGGAAGCTGCATCGACGTCTACAAGTGAACACAACAATAGGAGACCAGGAACAGGCAATAGAACGGGCATCATTGAAAACAAATTAAAGAATCAACGTATACAATAGTACGTGTCTAAAAGTGCAGTACACACACACACACACACACACACACACACACACACACACACACACACACACACACACATTACTTAAAGACGGGACATAACGAGCTTGACTAAATCCTGTAAAAAATATTAGGTAAGAACACACACAGTGGATTTTATTATGTGATACAGCTTAAGAAACGCGGGAAGCACACCTTAAAGAACCTAAACCCGATCTGAAGAAAAAGAAGACTGTCTGCTTGTTGATTGAGTATTCTGAAACCATAAGTACAAATTCGTAAGGTAAGGTGAAAGGTAATTATAGTCATATTATTGCATAGTCCTTGATTGATTATAACCATTACATAGAACCAAGGTTTTCCAACTGTTCAAGGGCCCAGTTAGGAGGATATGCATGATTTTATATTGAATTTTAGTGTTAGATTTGATGTGGCAATTAGGAGACTGTATAAGGCAGTTAGGAGATTACATGTCGGTTAGGAGACTACATGTCAGTTAGGAGACTACATGTCAGTTAGGAGACTACATGTCAGTTAGGAGACTACATGTCAGTTAGGAGACTACATGTCAGTTAGGAGACTACATGTCAGTTAGGAGACTACATGTCAGTTAGGAGACTACATGCCAGTTAGGAGACTACATGCCAGTTAGGAGACTACATGTCAGTTAGGAGACTACATGTCAGTTAGGAGACTACATGTCAGTTAGGAGACTACATGTCAGTTAGGAGACTACATGTCAGTTAGGAGATTACATGTCAGTTAGGAGACTACATGTCAGTTAGGAGACTACATGCCAGTTAGGAGACTACATGCCAGTTAGGAGACTACATGTCAGTTAGGAGATTACATGTCAGTTAGGAGACTACATGTCAGTTAGGAGACTACATGTCAGTTAGGAGACTGTAAGTGGCAGTTTGTAGGATAAATTTGTCTTAGTGGGCTGTCACTGATTTTGAGGATGAAGCTTTTTTTTCTGTTAAGAAAATATCTGCAAATCCTTTTCAGCTCCCCCTTCCCCCCAAAATTCTGCAAATCCCTATTTTCTTCCAAGCGCCCCCTCCCTCTTAAAACAATACATTGAGAAGAAGTAACAAATTCAGCCCCCTCCATTTTTCCCTTAAAGTTGCCTTTTACAACACGCAGGAGATACAGTGGTAGTATTTCAAGCTGGGACACCCACCACAAGGGTGAATAATAATAATATGAAATGATCAGTTACTGCATCAATACTGTGCATACTGCGTATGGCTAGTATGAGAAACTAAGATCTTGACCGCACACACGCATTTCAACACTTGTTGGCTCAGTCAGCTTTGTGAGAGGCAGAACATACTCTATCTCTTCACTTTACTGTTACAACACCAAAACATTTAATTGTTGTTCTGTAGCACAGAAGAAATATTAAATTGAATCATGATTGTATTTATTCTTTGATGGCTTCAGTATTATATTTATATTTATATTGTTATTATTTTTCTTTAGTGATCAGGCAATTTAGAGTGAGCTTGCCTGGGTTGTTATGTGCAGCAGGTAATGAAACCACCCATCGTGTACCTAGAGGTGAAACAGTAATTTTGAGTACAATTCTGCACACCATGTGGTGAGGGATGGATATTGTGCTACATGGGAAGTACAAATATGGGATAAACTTGCACCACGTGGATTTACACATTTTTTTGTATGCTGAAAATTCACATTTTCTTTCAATCTGTAGATAACCAAATCTGTATAATAAAAAGCTGCATATATCAAAGGTGCACTGTACAGTATTTTGTTTGTGGTATTTTAAATGGCGTTAGTGTTTCCTCATTAAGAGTGTGTTCACGTTAGTGCTTCCTCATTAAGAGTGTGTTCACGTTAGTGCTTCCTCATTAAGAGTGTGTTCACGTTAGTGCTTCCTCATTAAGAGTGTGTTCACGTTAGTGCTTCCTCATTAAGAGTGTGTTCACGTTAGTGTTTCCTCATTAAGAGTGTGTTCACGTTAGTGCTTCCTCATTAAGAGTGTGTTCACGTTAGTGTTTCCTCATTAAGAGTGTGTTCACGTTAGTGCTTCCTCATTAAGAGTGTGTTCACGTTAGTGCTTCCTCATTAAGAGTGTGTTCACGTTAGTGCTTCCTCATTAAGAGTGTGTTCACGTTAGTGTTTCCTCATTAAGAGTGTGTTCACGTTAGTGCTTCCTCATTAAGAGTGTGTTCACTAAATTAGTCAGTCATTGGTTCCCTTTGTCTCCTGATTAGAAATTCACCAATCAATAAATAGAAGGTCAAGGAAGTAGCCTGATTTGAAATTTTTTAATGAATCAGGGCAATGGCTAAGTTGTGTGATGATGCAGCCTTTTATCATGGGTTATCACAAAACCCTATTCTATTTCATACCAGGTGACTTTGATTAATTTGGGAAAAGGATTGTAGAAATAACAGGATTAGGAAACATTGGAATACATTAAATGATAGAGGTAACATGCTCATAGGATTTGTAGAGAGGAATAATTTTCACAGTGGCAGTATCATAACCAATGAGATTAATCCGAGGTGCTAAGTTGTGAGATTCCCTCAAGTGTTATTGGGGGAAAATGCTAGCAAACACAGGTACTCTTCATAAAAGTGGTACCTTTGCTCATTCCCACCTTCACATGGTTGCACTGTTAGTACACATGTTATAGTGGAACAAACGGGGAGAGCAGCGAACGTCAGCTGCTTTTTTTTTAGCATTTGAACATGATGATCTGTGGCCTGTGTCCTTCCAGTAGAGCACTGTGTTAGCTTTGCCAGCTGCCAGTGGCCTAACAAACATGGCTATGGGAGAAAGCATGCATGTTTAGGAATGGGGTCAATGAATGTAAATGGTTTGAGCATATTAAAAAGAGTATAATTATTGGAGAGTTTTGAGGAAGGAAGGTTACATCAAACCCAAGACTCTGATGCCACAAAGTACAACACTAATTGCTCAACTGAAGATAGTATCACTGATAGCTAGTTATCTTGATGGCCTTGTTTACAACACCTGGTTTCCCAAGACACTCATATATTAACCAATCTTCAAAGAAAGATGAACTGTTGGATGGGTTGTGCAGTGACTGGCCTGGCATGAACTTGAAGTGAGGTGTGCTATTTGTGATGAGGTGCTCTAAACTCTGCACCGTTACTGCTGCTGCAGATGAATTACCATCTTGTTCTAAACATTGGTTTGAAATTTGTTTCAGGAAGGATGTTTGTGTGCCAAAGAGTCACTAACCTATGCCTGGTGCGAGACTGCAATATGAACCTTCGCTCCATTGCAACTGCTGCAAAGAGAGTTAACACAGACTCTTCATATAGGAGAAGCAAGACTCAGAAGAAGAAAGGAGATGTTTCAAATTTTCATAAAAAAGAAAATGAATTACTAAGAGAAAGGTTGTTACTGGTAAGATAAGAATTGTTGATCATTATTTAGTTCTTACCATATTATTTAGTGTATAAGATCCATTTTATCCTTTGAAAAGGTGTTTTATAACTGTAATTGTATACACTGCTAGACATCATTTGGAGTCCTCAGGGCATCCCACCATTGTGACCCTTACTACTAGTAGCACCTACAGGCAGATGAAGGGTTGCTGGCTGTTAGAGTTTCCATCGAGGCTCAACTCTGTAGTAATGTAGAGGCTCAGGGCTGCCTTATTATACTGATCACACCATTCTTTCATGATGACATTATCAAAAATTTTAACAAATATTTAAAATTAAAATTGATGTACGCAGTTTACTTGAAATTCTGCTGTAATAAGATAACTTTTGTGACTCATTTCATGAAGTATTACATTTATATGTGCATTTTCCTTATAATTGCCGGTAGAGAAGTACTTGAGGAATGATGAAAACAATATGTAGCCTTTATGGACCTAGAAAAAGCATATGATAGAGTTGATAAGAAAGCTCTGGAACGTTCTTAAAATAGATGCTATTGGAAAGCAGTTATTGGCAGGAATTAGGGCATTTTATAGGGAGGCAAGTGCATGTGTGAGGGTGGATGGAGATCTAAGGGAAAGTTTTCCAATAGGAGTTGGAGTAAGACAAGGATGTGTGATGTCACCATGGCTGTTTGATATTTTGTATGGACGAGTGTATGAGAGAAATGAAAACTAAAGTAGGAAATGTAGTGCAAGACTGAAAATGTATGGAATAGGTTGGGTAGTGGTGGCATGACTGTTTGTAGATGACACTGTTGTTTGCATAGAGTGAAGAGGAACTTTAGAGAGTGATAAATAAGCTTTATAGTGTTCGTATGAGAAGGAAGCTAAACGTGAATGCTGGGAAAAGTAAGGTGATGGTCTTTGAAAGGAGGGAAGTAGAGGTGGTGGCCTTTGGTACACTTTATAGGGTGAGTGTGCCAGCAGTAGGAAGGTGTGAGGTAGTTCTTGGAGGAGAGAAAATGGAGGAAGTGAAAGTTTTTTTAAGTATTTGGGAACAGTGCTATGCCATCATGGAGAGATGGAAGGAGAAATAAGAGAGGGAGAGGGCTGTGAAATGCGCAGGTGTGTCATATGATCACTTGCAAAGATTATGAAATGAAGGAAAGTGTTCATGGAGGTAAAGTGAGGTTTAAGGAACAGTATTTTCCTACTAAAGACTTGGACATGGAATAGGGCACATCAGTCACATCATTAAATGGCATAATCCACTATGCCTTTAGTTATCATTTGTATTATTTTCATCATGCATCATTGCACAAAATTGTTTACTCATCATAAAAAAATCTATTTTAGGCTACTGACGGAACTTCCAAGAGTCATGTGTATAAGAAGCTTTATCCGTGGGAATGTTCAGAGGAACTCGCAGAACATCTCAAGAGCACTGAACTTTACAATGAGGGTAGGTTTTGCAAAAATATTTTGTTCTTAAAAGTATCAGTAATGTTCAGAATCTGATGTAGTAGTATTTATTACGTCAGAATATTTGTTGTATTTTCCCTCTTCCTTAGATGATATCACCTTACACATGTGAATAACCAAGGTGATTAGAATTTATATGTTTGTTTTCATATAGATGATTAGATGCAGGAAGTTTGTATTATATGTATGTCCATTTTTTATGTGAAAATTCAATGTTGCAAGTATAATGATCCATCTAATTTTATCCAAGCTGTCTTAAAGTTATGAATGTTCCTCTGTCTTGCACCACCTCTACTTCCAACTCATTCCAAGCATCAATACTTCTACTTGGGAAGACAAATTTCTCGACATTGTTTCAGCATCTTGCCTTCTTCAGTTTTAATTGATCCAATTTCTTTTCATATTCACTAGACTCGGCCTCAATTTAGTTGCAACTCTTTTTACACTCTAGTTTTCTTGTATGTTATTTTCCTTAATGGTGGCCAAATCATAGCTACATATTCAGTCTTGGATCATATCAGAGACACTATGAAATCTCTCAACATTTCTTCGTTCATATACGTACACTCAGCAAGATTTTATATAACCAACAAGCGATCTACTTACCAAGAGTCTATCTCCATTTCAGTTATTCTTTTAATTTTCTCTGTAGCAGTTTAAGTAGTAGTTGTCATGTTATTATGTTATTAGATAGGATGTTGTGTAATAGCAGAGGAAGGTGCACACAGGTGAAAATTTTCCTATTCAGGAGATGCAAACTGTAAGAGATTGGAGACTGTGAGGTGGTGGCAGGTGAGGGCGTAGCTACACACCATCAGGTAGTGTTCTGTAGGATGACTATGGACGTCAACTAAGGAAAGGAGTGAAGGTTGAGCCAAGGATCAGATTCTGATTCTGATTTATAATGCACAGGACACCAGTGTTGATGCATAACATGCATATTGGAGTTGGATGACGGTAGGGGAGGGGAGTCCAGTGTGCAGGGGAGGGAAGTGAATCAAGTGTGTCTGTTTGTATTGGGGTGTTGTGGTCATAAATGATTGTGTATTTGTTTTGCGAAGGAGTCTATTGTGCGACTATATATAATATGCTGAGGGAGCCTGTTCCAGTCCCGATGATGGAAGATGACGTGTGAAATTCAGGGGGAGGTGAGTTAGATGCTAGATAGTGATCAAGAGGAGCTGGACAACTAGGAAACGACTGCAAAAGTTGTGAGTGAGACAGCTGGGAAGGTAATTCCTGTGACATTTGGATTGAGGAAGGAAGAAAGGAAACTTGGTGATGGAATGATCAAGTATATAAAGTAAAAGGAGGAAGAGGATAGTGAAAAAGAATTGGGATAGTCATATGAAAAAAGTAGACAGGAGTATAAGGAGATGCTATGCTAAGCAAAGAGAGGTGGCAAAGGCTAAGGAAGCAGCGTATGACGAGCTGTGTGAGTATTTGGACTTTAGGGAAGGAGGAAGGACTTGTAGTGTTTAGCCAGACAGGGACTGAGGTAGGAAGGATCTAATGCAGTTTAGGATGATAAAGGACACACAAATGTTCTTGCAAGTGAGGAGAGCATGTTAAGGTGGAAGGAGTACTTCAAGGAACTGATAAATTACGAAAATAAGAGATAGAGAGAGAGAAGGTTGTATGATGTGGAGATAGTAAACCAAGAAGTGCAGTGGAGTATTGGGAATGAAGTGAGGACAGCTGGGAAGAAGATGATGGGGTGGAAAGGCAGGTGGTCCAGATAACATACCGTTAGAGGTATGGAAATGCTTAGGAGAGATGACAATGGAGCTTTTAAAAAAATCTTGGATAGTGAGGGATGACTGTTATTAATTTTTAAGAATAAGTTGTTGTGCAGAGCTGATCAGCAACAACTTAAAGTTAATTGAAGAAATAGTGGAAGTTAGGGTGCAAGGAGAAGTGAGGATCTGCAAGCATCAATAGGTATTCATGCCAGGAAGAAATATTTCAGATGCATTGTTTATTTTGAGCGTTAATGGAGAATTAGAAATTTAGCAAGAAGGAAGTTGCATTGTGTGTTTGTTGATTTAGAAAATGCATGACAGGCTGCCGAGAGAAATATTGTGGTACTGCTTGATGAAATGAGAAGTGTCACCTAAGTATGTAAGGATGGTACAGGATGTGTATGATGACAGTGTGGCAGCAGTGAGGTGTGAGAAATGACAGATGGGTTTCAGCTGGAGACGGGATTGCATCAAGTATTGACTTGGAGACTTTTCTTGTGTGTGTGCGGGGGGGGGGTTGTTGTTGGTTTTTTAATTTTTTTTATTTATTTATTTTTTTTTTTTATGATCAGCTGACTAATCCAAGATGGCGGCGCACCCTTTTCGTGGGCACCTTTATCGCCGTGGAAAAAACTTGCTGATTAACATATAATAGAGTCTGGAGCAATTATAGCCACAGTAAATGCAGTATTTAGATGGCTAGAAGATGTGAGGAAATAAAAGAAGCCGTAAACTCCTGTGAGCGTGGTGATATTGCGTAGATGATAGTGTGGCTAGTAAATTTCTAGTTCCTCCCAATGCACTTGGATGTAAATGTTCACTTCCCTCCAAGGCAGGGTGTCGCAACACACGTTACCTCTCCTTACCTGAGGTAACGCCCTCTTTGAGGGGGTCCGTGTAGCGGGGGTTGGGGTCCCGCCAACCCCCGCTACACGGACCCAAACAACACTTCTCCTTTCCTGGTATATTTACAAACAGCACGCTTACAGGGTACAGCACTATAGTACAGCCTCAGGGCACAGAGTTCCCCACAAGAGGTTCACCCAGAACACACAGCCTCCACAAGTCCACACACAGCAGCCTCCACACAGCCATGCACTCCCTTAGCGAAGGCAGGGCCTAAGGAAGCCAGGATGGCATTTCTCCGGCCAGCCTGTCCACTTCCCTCCAAGGTCCTGCCCTTCACACGCCCAGGATGCACACAACCG
>JAPQNM010000045.1:2363185-2365685 GCA_029783475.1 Metacarcinus magister | reverse complement strand
GGACCACACCCCTCGAGTCCACACCTGGCAATGGAGCAGCGCGCTCCCTTCCTCCGATACACTCCGCAGGGCAGAGAACTCCCGTCTCCCCCGCAGAGTCGGGAAGTCCCCTGCCCCCGGCAGCGACTCCCAACGGACTCGAGGACCCAAGCTGGGGCGCAGGGTGAACCTTAACACCCTCAGCCTCAGCACCAGGTGGCAACTGCGCCTGAGTGCCACCTCCGGGAAGCTCTGCAATGTGAGGTGATCCATCAAAAAGGCTGTCCAAGCCAAACACTCCCTCCTCACCCTCAGCAGCATCCCCTACCAAGTCCAGTGCAACGTGTGGTGGCGAAGCCTCGTGGCTGTCGGCACCTACACTAGGACTTCCTGGTGAGTCCACTCCTGGCTCACCCAGAACACCGCTAGCAGGAGGGCAGGCCTCAGGGCACACTACCCCTCTTGCTGCGTCACCCCCTCTGCACTTCTCCTGTGCAGGGGGTTTCTCTCGCCTTGCCATCGAGCGGGTCACGGCGCCCACTACGCCAGACGCCTCAGCCGTCACGAGTTGCGGCTCATGCTCCCACATTCTACCTCCTGCCAAGTCGTTCCCCAGCAGGAAGTCAACACCAGGCACTGGCAAGTCATCAGCAACTGCCACCACTGCCTTAGTGGTCACAAGGGGGCATGTCAACTTCACATGGGTCGTGGCAAACCTGTCCACCGCATTTATCCCGCGGCACATAACCATCCGCCCCGCCACCTCCCTGCCAGTCATGTTCTTACATAACGACTGCTGGGCTGCCGTGTCACGCAGTACTGTGACCGGGTATCTCTTTCCTTCAATCTCCACCGTCCCTTTACACAGGAAAGGGCGGCACCACTCTAACTCTGAACTAACTATCACAGAGGGGGTGGTGGCATTCACACCCGAGGGAGTCTGTTTCACCTCCTCACGGGCTTGCCAATGACACTTTCTCATTCCTCTCCTCATCAGGCCACACAAGGAGAGCAACAGGCTTCTGAGGGGGAGGTTTAAGAGTAGCAGGTGGGGGCGCTAGCTTTGGACAGTTGTACTTAACGTGCCCCGCCGCCCCACAGTAGTAACACGTCACACCCTTCCCGGGCGTCTTCGAAGTGCTGCTCACACCAGCACCCTGAGACTTCCACTGCGGATCAAACGGTGGTCTACTATGACCCGGGCTACCATGCTTAGGCTTGGCACCAGCCCCAATGCTGTAATGCGACTTACCAGGGGGGGGATGTCCTCCACCACCACCATTACTTACTACTGCCGGTCCTCTCTCCTGCATCCTCACTCCTCCTCATCCCGGCTGAGGGACTTGACAGTGGGCTAACACATGGTCGTCAGCCCACGTCGCCGCCTCCTTTAAACTCTTAAACCGCTTCTCCCTCAACAGCGGCACTATCCCCTTCTCTGCAATATTATTAAATTGCTCCATCACCATGAGCTCCTTCAGCTCACGGAGAGATGTGGCCTGCTCACTCACTATCCACTTCTCGAAAGCCCCCTCAAGGTGTCTCGCACACTCGAGGTAGGACTCAGTAGACCTCTTCTTGGCCCCACGGAACTGGAGCCTGTACGCCTCCGGCCTAAGTTCGTAGGCACGGAGGATGTCAGCTTTGAACTCGTTATAGTCCTGCAAGTCCTGTACTGACATTTTATCATACACCTCCAAGGCCTTCCCTCTCAGTACATTTGCCACCAGGCCTACCCATCTCTCCTGCGGCCACGCAAACTCAGAGGCCTTTTTCTCGAACCTCTTGAACCACTCATTCACCTTCTCCTCATCAAACTCAGGGATGAGCTTCATGCTTCTCACCATTTGACTCTCAACTGAGTCCTCTCTCTCTCCTTCTCCTCTCACTGATCCCTGAGGAGAATTAAGTCCCAAACGAGCCTTCTCTAACTCGTATTTCCTCTCTTTCGCCCTCTCCTCGGCTTCCAGCCTCCTAGCCTCCAGCTCCATTTTCTTCAGTTCGAGCTGGAATCTCATCTCCTCAGACCATCCTCCTGTCTGGGAGAAACCAGAAAAACTAGGGACAGAACTCACACGAGCTTGTGAGCCCTCCACTGGACAATCCACTCTGACACCATACTGTGTCAAGTCCACACTGCCACTACCGACAGATACACGGGACGCTGGCCTTGAGCCTCCAACGCTATTTCCTTCGTCCCCCATTATGATTCACTGTGTAATATACTCAGGGGGTTAAACAGCAATAATATACCAGAACTCCCCCACTCACACTGAACCGTCTCTCTCGAACGTACACTTAAACTCCAAACTATCCTGGCGAGGTCGCCAATTTATGTTACGACGGGAGATTCTCAGTCTCTGTCGCAACTCACGCACCCAGGCTATAAGCAGCCTCACCTAACCCACCATGGCTCCACTCACGCCGTTTGTAGTACCGTGGCTATACACACCCTTCCGGTACTACCCCCCTAGGGTCTCAAGCCACTAGGTATTAACCGTGCTGCGCCGCTCTGGGTCAC
>JAPQNM010000045.1:2353185-2358185 GCA_029783475.1 Metacarcinus magister | reverse complement strand
TACATCTATATTTATTTTTTTGTTTTACCAACACTTTTTCATAACACCTTTCAGAATTTTGCTTCATGTAATAAGGAAATTTTAGAAGCAGGAATGATAAGAGGAAATGACAATATTATTATTATTATTATTATTATTATTATTATTATTATTATTATTATTACTATTATTATCATTATTATTATTATTATTATTATTATTATTATTATTATCATTATTGTTATTATTATACTGATTATTACTATTATTATCATTATTATTATTATTATTATTATTATTATTATTATTATTAATAGTATTATTGTTATTATTATTATCATTATTATTATTATTATAATTATTATTATTATTATTATTATTATTAATGTGATTGTTATTATTACTATTATTATTAATTTTACTATCATCATCATAATTATTATTTTTATTATCATTATTATTATTATTATTGTCATTATTATTATTATTATTATTTTATTATTATTATTATTATTATTATATATTATAATATTATAATATAATCATAATATGTACATATAATAATAATAGATAATAATAATAATAATAATAATAATAATAATAATAATAATAATAATAATAATAATAATAATAATAATAATAATACATAATGATGATAACAACAATAATAAAAATAATGATAATATTAACAAAAATAATGAGAATAATAATAATGATAATAATAGTTGTGAGTCGGTACATGTGCAGACGGACAAAGATTTGAATCAACAAGTCGCTGGTGATCCCTATCTTACTGTATGGCTGTGAGACATGAACACTGAACACCGATCTGATGAGGCCAATTGATGTCTTTGGTAATTAATGCCTTCTCAGTATCATGTGGTATAGCAAGAATGATTTCGTGTCAAATTAGCGACTACTCCATGAGACTGAATCAAGGCTTATTACCAGTATAGTCCACCAACATCAACTCCGGCTATATGGACATGTGGCACGTTACCCAGAAGCTGATCCTGCCTGTTGGGTTGTCTCTGAAAAGGATAACTCTGAGTGGAGGCGGCCAAGGGGGCGCCCACAAAGTTCGCCTATATATATATATATATATATATATATATATATATATATATATATATATATATATATAAATATATTTGGGAGGCGGTACTCTAGTGGTTAGCATGCAGGCATGACAAGCTCAGAGTTCCGAGGTCAAGTCCCGCGACAAGCTGGTCACTTTTCTTTACATAACCGCCGAGTGGCTGAAGATCACCCACATGCTGTCATCAACACTATCTGCGACTGGGACTGCAACGTGAAGATGCATCGAGGACCTTCCGCGGGCAGCATGAGCCTCGCAACAAGAAACAAGGCGTCACTTCAAAAATCTAACCTGCGCCACCAAGATGCGGAGGCCGACCATCCAAGCCTCCAACAAGCCTACCGGCGCCATGGGATCAAGACACACACACACACACACACACACACACACACACACACACACACACACACACACACACACACACACACACACACACACATATATATATATATATATATATATATATATATATATATAAATATATATGTATATATATATATATATATATATATATATATATATATATATATATATATATATATGTGAGGAACTGCACCTGCCTCGTCTTCCCCTAATTAGTGGTTGAACTACCACTCTCGTCTGCCGGCGCTTGTTCACCAGCTTTCCCCGCCCCTACCCCACCCCCTTGTTCAGGGGTAGGGGGGTAGTCTAACCGAGCCAAGCTCCACGCCACCGGCTTGGAGAAGGACAGAACGCCTCAGCTCTCACACCTGACAACACCTCACCACCTGCTGCTGGTTTCTCAACATTCCGAAGGCATTTCTGGAGACTTGGGCTCCCTTCCAGTGTGCCCTTCAACTGTACCTACACCATTCGACCCTCCCTGCTGTCTGAGGAGCAATCTACGTTGCCGAGTTTTGCTGTCACGCATCTCACCCTCAAAACAGCTGTACAGGGAGTTATTTGGGTGTCATACCCCTGCTCTGGTAATTGTTTACGAGCAGTTCGTCGTTGGTGATTTATTTTGGCTTCTAGCCTATTGTTTGCTATTTGTGTGTGTGTAAATATATTCGGGGTATCATACTCCATGATTTTTCTTCCCCACAACTCTATAAAAAGATAATATTAATTGGTAGTCACCTCGGCCCTGACATATTGGCGACCTCGCCAGGATAAGAACTACCAATTATTTATTATCATTTTACAGATTGTGGGTTGTTATCTAAGTCGCTGCTGCGCGCCGTTGCTGCCTGAGGCCCGGGAGTAATGTTATGAGTGTTTTGATTGCCGTCAAACTCTTGCTTTTGCCAGATTTTTGCACGTGAGGTGTTGTCCAATTTTTTGTTTTTGTATTGTGTTCTCTGTGTGGTCTTCTCCATGTCTTCCTTTCAAGAACTGAAGGAGCAGGGTGAAACCCTCGGTCTGCAGGGCAAGGAAATTGGCCAGTGGATCCTTGAACAACAGAAAAACGAAAGGGAAGAAAGACAAGCTGAGAGAGAAGAAAGACAAAGACAAGCTACGAAGGAACGAGAAGAAAAAGAAGCTGAAAGAGAAGAAAAACAAGCGGAAAGAGAAAGAGAAAGAGAAGAAAGACAAGCTGAAAGAGAAGAAAGACAAGCACAAGCTGAGAGGGAGAAAGAGATCAAGCTGGCAGAAATTGCAGCTAAAGGTAAGCCCTCAGTCCTACCATCACATGATCCTGTTTCCAGACCTAGTCTACCACCATACAAGGATGAAGAGGACATTGCCACCTATTTAACTAGGTTTGAGCGTGTGGCCGAGATGCTGGTTTTACCCAGAGATACCTTTGCCGTTCGTCTGGGTTGCCTCCTTACTGGTAAAGCTGCCGAACTCTACACGTCCCTTCCATCATCCACCACTGAGGATTACGAGTTGCTGAAGCAAGCCTTGTTAACGGGCTTCAGTAAAACTCCAGATGGCTACCGGGTGGATTTCAGGTCAAACAAGATTAGAGTAGGACAGAACTACCATCAGTTTGTTACCCAGTTATCGAGAATGTTTGATTCTTGGGTTGAGTCTTCCTCTGTGGCCAATGTTTATGCTGATTTAAGGGAGTTTATCATCTTTGACCAATTTTTGTCCTCCTTATCAGCAGAAATACGCCTATTCATCAAGGAAAGAAGGCCTACCAAGCTGAAGGACGCAATACAACTAGCGGATGACTGGGCATCCGCACACAACGCCTATCCTAAGGTCTCTTCCAACAACAACGCTAAGAAAATCTCCCCTCTACTTGCTACTCCACTCCAGCCTCTACCTTCTCCTAGGAGTCAGACTCCCTCAACCGTGACTTGTCACAATTGTGGGGAAGCAGGACATATACGACCCCGCTGTCCCAGAAATCCTCGAGCATTCAAGGATGGAACTACTACCACGCCCCCCTATAAGGTTGGATTTTGTTTAGAGGACCATAAAGTGCCTAACTTCTCAGTTACGGGGACTATTAATGGGTCATGGTCTTCCTCTATAATTAGGGATACTGGATGCTCTGGAGTTGTAATTTCTGAGGAAGCCTTGCCAGACATTGACCCATCACTCTGCCCCAAAGTACAAGTTGCTGACTATTTGGGACGCATCGACGAATTTCCTGTCGTTAAGTGTTACTTACGGTGTCCATTTTACACTGGTTGGACAGATGCTGTAAGGGCCCCAATTAAATTTGCTAGTGCTCTAGTTGGGAATATTCCCGGAGTACAAGATCCTGATAGTCCTGATTCTCAACTCAGTAATGACAACCATCTTCTCCATAGTGACCATGACCAAGCCACCACTGACGTTTCTTCCCTACAAGATCCTCTGTTGCCTCCTGATGACTCGCCTTCGCCCGGAACTTCCCTCTCCTCTCAAGAAAAGGACAACCGCCCTTCTGGATGTCAGCATCTACCACCAGTTGAGTCCTCAACTACTCAAGTGTGTGCTGTGGAGACCAGAGCCGGTCGATCTAAACGGGTCCACCCTCTAGTTCTGCCTAAGCTCCATCCTTTGACTGTAACCCCTGATGAGTTTCGTCAACTTCAGGAATCCTGTCCTTCCTTGACGGGTTTACAATCAAAGGCTACCACTCAAGAAGTTGAGAAAGCACGGGATGGTGCCACTTACCAGTTCATACATGAGGAAGGCCTCCTGTACCGAAAATGTCTCTCATCGGATCACCCTCAAAAGGTAAATGGTTTATCCTTGGTTGTTCCCAGCGATTGCCGTCCCGTCATCCTACGTGTTGCTCACGAAGGTCCTTTGGCTGGACATTTCTCCCACCGGAAGACCCAGATGAAGCTCTTGCAAGACTTTTATTGGCCAGGGATGTGTGCAGACATCCGGGATTACTGCCGTTCCTGCGACAAGTGTCAACGTATGTCGGCTAAGGGTAGGGTACGTCCAGTACCTCTTCAACCGTTACCTGTCGTAACTGAACCCTTCTCCAGAGTTGCCATTGACTTGGTAGGTCCTTTGTCTCCACCATCTTCTGAAGGACACCGTTACATTGTCACTCTAATTGATTTCTCCACTGGGTTTCCAGAAGCCATGCCTCTTAAAGATATTGACACCATATCTGTATCTGAAGCTCTGCTAACCATCTTCGCCAGAGTGGGAATCCCCAGGGAAATACTTTCCGACCGTGGGACTCAATTTACTTCCCAGCTTATGGCAGAGCTACACAAACTACTGGGAGTAAAACCCATCTTCACCACGCCTTTCCACCCCAGCGGAAACGGGCGAATTGAGCGGCTGCACGGTACCCTGAAGTCTGCCCTTCGGAAGCTGTGCTCTGATAAGCCCAAGGAGTGGCATCGATATTTAATCCCTACTTTGTTTGCCCTCAGAGAGATCCCTAACGACCGGACTGGATTCTCTCCATTTGAACTCCTCTATGGCAGGTCAGTGCTTGGTCCCCTCTCGGTGCTCCGTGACCTTTGGGAAAACCGTAGGATCCCAGAAGATG